>JAHBCN010000355.1:201185-281248 GCA_019359885.1 Listronotus oregonensis | reverse complement strand
CTCATACATTTACCCATACATTTTTCATATATGTACAATAATTATTTAGTGTTTTATACGTTTAATAATTCTAACGGAATTTTTGTAATAAAAATATTAAATATGTTTTATTTTTTAACAAGAGAATTGGGAAAAAATGAGCGAGAATTGGCAGAACTTTTTTGTGTCGGTAAAGTCGGTTCAGCCGAAAAACATAGTTTAAAGTGAATTAGACATAGATAATTTGTCAACCGTGTTCTGAAATTTAACGCTTAGAAATAAAAAGGATTTGTGATTTTTCATTAACATGGATGAGACTTGGATCTACCCCCAAACAATTCTGAATTAAAAGAAGAAGCTGAAAAATGGTATGAGTTTTGTTAGTCACCTAAATTGATAAAACATAAACTCAAATTATTACTGAAAACGTTGGACCAGCCAAGTATAAAACTTGTAAGAAAAAATGCTTTAGGGAAAAAAAAAAATCATTTTTTATCAATACAAAACCTTCCACAGGGCTAAATAAACTGCCCAAAACTCAGTAAATTAATGCATGAATTATTGTCAAATCCTCCCTATGCGCCAGACTTAGCTCCTCTGACTACTGGCTGTTCTCGTTTTCAAAATTTATGCGTGGGGAACGATTTTCATCGAATGAAGGGGTAATAGCGGCAGCGGAAGCGACCCTCGGAATCTTCTAGATTCTCCCTTCGGGAATACACAAATTAGAAGATCACTGAAACAAGTGTACTGAAGTTTAAAGATATTTTGTTGAGTAACAAAATCTTTTTCAAACCATAAAATCGTGTTTTTCTTTTCGTATTAAAAAGGTATTGAAGAACCTACTATAATAAGTCTACTGTATTAGAGAGAAAAGTTTTGGAAAAACTATTTTACAATTCCTTTGGTGTTCGTTCAGTCGACAAACGTCAATACTAGTCAATATCCTTTAACTGATCATATGTGGCTAACTAGGATGTAAAGGCGACCAGAGAATAACCACAAAATTCGCCTCTTTGGACATGTTATAGCGACCAGGGAAAAAGAGATAGAAATATCTTACAGCTATCAAATTAATCGTCATTAAAACCAAGGTGATCATTATCCTTTGTTTAAAAATAATAATAAAAATTACCTTTACCTATTTAGGGTTGAAATTTCCCGAATAACGGAATAAATTATATTATATCGATGAATGTGAACGAAATGATTATGGTATTTTTTCCATCATATTAAAGCAAAATTAAATATTTTCGGAATAAATGAAGATTTATGCGGGCTAAACTTTTTTTGTTAATGTTTTGGGAGTGGTTTATCCCCTTGGCGGGGGGTTAGATTTAACCAAACCAAACTCTATTAAAATCACTAGGATAGTTATCAATAGGCCTTTTCATCATGTGACAAGAAAGCGCAGTCGCCATGTTGAAATGGCGGCAATTAAAAAGTTTCGTACTGTTTTGATAGACAATGGCTGGGAATGCAGTATTATCTCCCCAATTAAATCATTTACTGGAAAAATCGTTGATGGTGCTTACTGATTATAATTCAGTTGAAGCCCATAATTGTACAAAATTTAAAAAAGGTAGCTTAAATGTCATGGACGTTTTTAAAAAAGGAAAAAGAAGGGGAGTTTTTGATTGAGAGGTTAGGCATCATTACTTCTTTACTATACAAAAAGTATCTATAATTTTATTCTAATTAGGCCTACCACATATATAAAATTGTTCTATTGATTCAATTGTATTGTATTTAAATGATTTATAGCGTGTATCACTCTTACATACTTCATAACAACACCGCTTCTTCGTTCCTTTTCGTACTGATATCATTATAATAATCGATTAAAAACCTATTTCAATTAAAGCACTTTTTTCTTTATTTTCGTATTTCTTTTCTTCAATAACTATACTTTTAGTATTTTTTTATTTTAATTATGTGTTTCAGGCCTAACATGCTTGTTTACAAAAAACAGTACGAAAAAAATGGTTTATACTGACGCATGCGCACAAAAATTGTGATGAAAGGCCTATTTAAAAAAATAAATTCAAGTCTTTTTTTATTTCTATGACTTTTCATTACCTTTTCTTTTTTTCCAATTATGGAGGGTAGAGGAAAAGGGGGAATAACTTATATTATGAGAGGAATTGAAGTGTAAGCAATTTATAAATATGGCGCTAGATTAGGGAAAGGGGATGTATGAAAATAGCAGTTGTTGACAAAATAAAGTTTCCTGACTTAAAAAATTTTGTAAATATAACCTAAAATAAATTTTCGAAAAAAAAATGTGGAGGTTTGTAAATACAGTAGGGTGAGCGTTCACTTATTAAACGCTTTTAAAACAATTAAATTATTTAAGAAAATTCTCAATTTTAACAAACATAAATCATAATTAAATAAAATAATTATTGAATATGCACCCTGAAATGGAATTTTACCCAAACTCTCCTTCAAGTCACCCAAACCTTAAAACCTGGAACTATAAACTTTCTCATTATTGAAAATTATAAAATATTAATAAACCACAGCCAAAACTTCTCACATATATATGGAAACTTAACCAAAAAAAACAGGAAAACACAAATAAAACCGCCTCGGACTGCCAGGTGAAACACGTTGCTTTGAAGCTCTCTTTGAAATTTCCTTTTTGCTACTGTTGCTACGCATTTTGACGGACAGTTTTTTATGTTAAAGATGTTTCCCTCTACCCTCCATATTTCCAATACAGGTACGTAGATAGTTAAAAATGTAAACGAAAAATAAAAACAAGGTTATCATATATTGAAAAAATTACCTAACACAATTTAAAATAAACTATCTATAATTACCTAGTTGGTAAATTTAATAGAAAATTATTCTAAAAAAAAACGGTGTATTAACCTAGTTCTTGGCAATGTCTCAGTCAAGGCTTTGGTACGCCAGTGCCAATTTATTTATTTTTTGCGATGCTTTGTCTTCAGTTAAAAACATCGTAAAAACTAATATTTACAATAAAATTGTTCTTGGAATATCTAAATGCAGGGAAAAAAGTTTTTACGGTTTCTAGGGTAGTAGCACAAGTATTAAATATTGATAATCATTTTATTTATTATTTTATAGACAAGCAAAAATATTTTAAGTTCTGCCGCCTCACACCAAATATACTTATAGTCCAAGAGCCCATGACACATGTTGCATGAAGTGTTGGGCACACCAGGTACCGTGCATACAGAAAAGGTGAAAAAAATTGCCAAAGAAAGTGTTTGATTCAAAAGCCAACCCTTGCATCCTTGGGCCACACAATGGAAACACTGTGGATACATGGTAAATACACCGTGGAAACATCGTGTATATGTTCCACTTTTCCACAGTGTTTCCATAGTGTATACATAGTGTATTACTATAAATTAGAAATCTAATTTATTGTTTTTTTTGTATCCATCGTGAATTCAAAGTGTAAAAACCGTGGATTCATCGTGTAACCACGGTGAACACTTACTGTGTATTCATCGTTGATTTGCTGTGTAAGCGCTGTGGATGTCTTAAGAGAAGTAAGAGGCGGTTTATCAACACGGGACTTAAAAATTTGAAGATCTGGACGAAAAGTAAATACTTTTCAGGCGGAAGGTTTCACGGTTTAGACACTCTAGTAATGAAGGAGCAGATAAAGATTGTAATGCATGGTAGCGACACTGCTTGATACTCTATTGGGAGTTGCAAGAAGCTAAATTTTCAGAGCAGAAGCCATAGAAATACCTATAAAAAAACGGATTCCCCACAGCTTGTCGAAGGGCAAGAGGCGAAAGCGAGGGCGAAAGCTTTATTGCGAAGGTGGGCTCATTAATAAGGCGAACGGCGCTTTTTGGGATAAAATCATAAATACAAATTTTTGTGGAAGAAGTTATTCCCCATCAGACATGCGAACCGTATTCCAAACAGGAACTGACTTGGGATACATACAAAGTTCATAGATTAGAAGAGCAGAAATAGTTTCTGGCTCAAAAGATAACTCCAAGCTGGAAGCTGCTGTGGCTATGGATGTAATGTGATTATGCAATTTAACGTCATTCTTAGAAGTAATGCCAACAAAATTATATGATTCTTTGTATTAACGTAAATATTCTTAAAGTATTGTATCTTTTTAATTGCTACCCGTAAATGCTGAAAGTGCGTCGAATCGTTTACTACCAGTGGCAAAAAAGCCGGCTTTTTGAGTAACTGAAAGAAGTGACTGACTTTTGTTAGAATACGATTAGATGATTGGCGTTGCTACTAGGTCTCTGGGGTTTGGATGTATAACCCATTTTCATAGTACCTAGTTTCATAGTGTTTTCATTAAAATAGAATAAATATTTCTGGGTGTTTTTGGCAGATGTAATGGTAAATAACTAAAATTACCAAAGTCTTTAAAATATTAAGAAAGACCAGTGAAAATGAGTACTACATTCCATACAATTTATATTGAAAAAAATATGCCAAAATGTATAATTTATAGATAAAAATAAACTATAAAGTACTTAAATACCTTTACCTACTGTTTTTTATTACATATGAGTAGTTTATTTTATATAGTCTATGAGAGTTTACTACAAAAAGCCCATATACAGAAATGGCCCCCGTTAATGCCACAGTCATTACATATATGGAATTATTATTGTTTGCAGGTGACTCATTTCAGGGGTCAGCAACTTTTCTCAAGTAAAATCTAGACTGACCACATCATTGTTTACCTTCATATTTTTATTAAAAATAATACTTACCTAGCTGTTATTTATTATGACAGCATATCTATTAATATTTATACTACAAAAACTTCATTTTTTTGTAAAGCTAAGTAGATAGGTAGTTATAAACGGTGGTAGCGCTGTCTTTTCTCTCCACTGACGATGACGTCATATTTTTTTTCTTAATGAGTTTTTACCATGAGCTAATATTTAAGGCAAATTTGAAAAAGACCAACTATGGACATCAGAATGTTGGCCTATAAGATTTACACAGGATTTCTGGCTTTTTTGAGAAAAGAACAAATATTTTTTTAAAATCAGGTCTTTTTACGACCTAAAAGGCTACTTATATTATTGAAAAAATATATGAAAAACCTAATAAATATAGATTCAAGCATTAAAAGAGGTTCTAAGTTATATTTTAGCTAATGTTTATCAACCCCCGTGCCTGGCGATCATTACAAAGTGTTCAACTTTTACAGCATCAGTTTTTCATGAACAAGGTTAAACCCTGTTATCGCTTTAATGTTTTTGGGAAGTAAACATGTCATTTTCTATGTAATTACTAATTACAGACCAAAAATTGATGACACTAGAGGTTTTTAACAGTTATTCTTTAAAGTTATAAAAAAGCTTCTTAAATTTGTATTAGTATATTTTGGGTACCTACTTTGTTTATGTTGATTTGGGTTAAAAAACAGTTTTATTTCAACTTAATTGGTAAAATTGCTCCAAATTATTAGTTTTAGTTCATCAGAGCTAACCCAAAACATAACATAATACACTAGATATTATTAGTGTAAACCATAATTTTTTCTAAATTCCTTAAAAACTATAGTAGCTTTTTATTATAACCCCGAAATAAAATCCAACATATACAGACATAGAAAATTAAAAAATCTAATATCGAAAAAATATATAGTTTTAAGACTTGTACTTGCAAACACATCAAAAATATATACAGTGAGAACTCCTGAACACTTTTTTGAAACATAGCTTTAACCCAGAAAGGCAGGAAAACTATAGTCTGTAACTATATATTCGTCAAAATAAGACAAAATACATACCTCCTGGGTAAGCTCGAGTCCATCTGAAGCATTATTAGGATTAGTAAGAGTATCAGGTAAACTTTCTGGCGTAGCATTTTGCACAGCAGCTGTCAAAGTTTCCCCGGTATTTAATGGAGCAGCATTTCGTTCTATATTCAGCAGATAAGCATGTACGTCAGGGTGTCTGAAATTCCCTCGGTTATATCTTCCAAGTGAATTTAAATCTGCAAATAGGTCTCTTTCATAATTTAACAAAACTGAGTCCAAACTTTTAGGATGCACGTAATGACTTCTTAGTACAGCTGGTGTTAAGGAACTTCGCCATGTGGTACCGTTCTCAAAATCTAAGTCATTTACACCATTCAGTATGTCATTATCAAACACTGAGTCTTGATTCACTCTTAGTAAGCTTATTATTAAAGCTAGTTGCAGGAGCTCATCCCTGTAGACTTTTTTTAAACACAACATTGTTTTTATTAATTTTTTTAAGTCCAACGAAGAATCACAGATACAGAAAAATCCTAACCTAATAATTTTAAGAATTTTAACTAGAAAACTAGATGTCTAAGCTTACGCTTATTAATAGTCATTTTTTTGAGTCCACTTTAAGAAAAAACACGGTTTTCACCTAAAGCCTATATGTGTTTATACCATTGTAAACAAAGTGCATCAGCTGATCTTTAAATAGGATGACAGGTCAAAAACCGGCTGTTGTAAGGTTAGATCAAACAGTAAATACACTGCACTATAAACACTTCATTTAAACAACATCTTAAAACACTTAAATTCGAACGAAAACACCTCTGACTAGTCTGTAATTATAAGTCGCACCTTTGATCCAAAACCAAGCATTCAAATAAAATCATCCAACGCTATTTACGAATCACCGTGTTTCGTTTCACTGTTCAAGTGCGCAATGAGAAATTTTTTGTAGAGGGGTAAGGAATACATATAGACACGTGTATTTTTATTTTCCTTTATGCGCATCGTTTTTCCTCAAAATTGTTTCTGCTAAGGAAAATTTTTCCCAAAAATAACAGGTTTACTAAGAAAAGTTTCTGTTTTCAATATGAATAAATTAAATACCCTTTTAAGATATTTTTAAACTATAAAATAGCGTAATATCTATATGTTGTCAGTTCCAAATAAAACAATGATTTATAGATTGTAACTACTTAAAACCTTGTTGGATTGTTATTAAATAGACATTATTTAAAATAATAAAATAAAAATTTACCTGGGTTATTGTACACGGCTCCAGTTTCACTTCAGTTCTCGGATTTTCATAAAAAATAATCACTTCCATTATGAACTTGGTAATAAAAGTTAAATGCACGTTTAATAATGTAAGTTAATTTTTGTATTAAAACACTAGCTAACAAATTGTTAAATAACAATATAAAAAGTTTAAAATTTATTCATATACCAAGTATTGGTAAGTACGGTATACAAACACACAATCCAAGCACAAACAATGGCCTCTGCCCTAGAGAAACTTATTTTAAATTTAAAAACATTTTAACAATCGACCACGTTCGTTATGAGTGGTTTTATTCATTTTGTTAATTTGAATTTAATTAAAACTTTAAAAAAGGTTATTTGTGTTTTTCTTTTTTATTTATAGGGACTGGTAATCCCTATTAAAATAAACAATTTAAAATAAAACAAGCACATGTAAATATATTATTATATTTTGTTTACATCAATAATACTGATTTTTGAATAAAGAATTACATGGTCTTAAGTCGCAATAGGGTAGAAAGTCAACTAATACCAAAATTATTTTTAATTTTTTTTAATACTATCTATACAGTGTGTCCAGAATAAAATAATGTACATGGGAATATTGGAAACCGTTACAGGTATAAGTTGATATTTCTTTTTAAGTATGCTACTGTTAGAAAAGATTTACCATCAGTAATAAGTGAGTTTAGTTAATAAATTGTAAGCTTTAAAATGAATTACTCAAGTAGTCATGAGTACAATATGTTGGAGTGTTTTATTCTCTGTCGCAGAAATGGCGCACAAGCTAAGGAAATAAATATCCAGAAAGCGCCACAAATATCACCCGTATCGTGAACGACCCTTTCAGGGAGGGGATCAAATTAGAAGAATGGAGTTTTGTCAGTGGTTTATTCAAAAAAATACTAAGATACCAAATTTTTATATGAAAGTCGTCTGGTCTGATAGGAGTCGGTTTACTAACTGTAGACTTTTTAATCGGAAAAATACTATTTTCTGGTCAGATGTAAATCCACACCTAGTTTGAGAAGTTAGGCACCAAGTTAGGTGGGGATTTAATGTCTGGCTAGGTGTTTTTGGTACCCAGGTGATTGGTCCTTTTTTTTAATGAAAATCTAAATTCGGGGAGATATTTGGACTTGCTACAAAGTAATGTTGCAGAACAAATAATGGAACTTCCACTAGCCAACATTCAAAACATGTTTTTCCAGCAACACCACATAATGGACAAATAATAACAAACTTTTTAAATAATAAATTTCCCAACCAGTGGATAGGTAACCAAGAAGAATTAAGATGGCCTGCGAGATCTTCTGATCTAACGCTCCTTGATTTTTTTGTATGGGGTCACCTAAAAAATTAAGTCTACTTTAAGTCCTATGAAAACATGGAGCAATTAAGAGCTGCTGTTATGGAAGCTGTTAAAAGGCTTACTCCGCAAATGATAAGGAGATCTTGTGAGGCAATGCTAAGACGATACAAGTTATGCGTTCGAGAAAACGGTGGCTTATTTAAACATTTACTTTAGTGTTAAGTTTTTTTTAGCTTTCCTTCTTAGTTTTTAGGGTTTGTTGTTTAAAAGTGTTAATGAATTTGTTCATTCTATTAATGTTCTTGATTTTAAAATGATTTTTACATTAATCTAAGTTAATATTAAATAAAACTATCAAAGCTTGCTACGATGAAATCTTAATTTTGATATTTTCGATTATTTCTTCTCGCCGATCATAAGTGTATTATACCTGGTTGAGAAGCATTTTTAATGGGTGGTACTTTAAGAGGTCGAGATATTTGGATATGAACTTGGCCCTTATTTTACATGAATGGTTTTGGTATGATGTGTTTTCTTTTCTGAGTTCAATGAATGAAATAGTATAAGTGGATTTGCATTGTCTCTTATAAGTTGTTGAGAAATAGAGGAATATGTTTGGCATATTTTCTTCATCTGCATATTCATAATAACCTATTTCTTTTACATTAAATAGTTTTTTCAAATACAAGGGCGGATTCAGAAAATCTTTACAGGGGGAGGTCTTAGACAGAATAACCGGCGGTTTAAGGGGCATTTGTATTGGAATACCCCTTAACGTAGAAGAGGTCCGAGGTTCAGGGGGTGACAGTAGGTAGGAAATAGTCCAAGGATCAAAATCTATATCATGATTCATGCCAAAGGGCGCCTTTACCTTGGGGGTGGTTGCCAAACCATCTCGAGGGTGGTTTTTTTTTATATTTTGACCACAGAAATCGATAGAAAAATGATTTCTAAGCAAAAAATGTTCTATACATTTTTTTTTGTAAAATGCATTCTTTTCGAGTTATTCGCAATCGAACGTCGAACTTTTTCGTCGATAAAATCAACGTTTTTAATCGGTTCTTTGCAAATAACTCGATAAGTATGCATATTATCCAAAAAACTGTAAATAACAAAATTGTAGCTTAAAAAAAAAGAATAAAATGGTTTTTTTTTGTAATTGCTGAGGGACCACTACAAACCAAGATGTGGTTTGTTAAATGTTAGCTGTTATTCATCAAACACAAAATTTCAGAGTTTCAAAGGCAAATAACGCAAAATCTACGTATTTTTTGAGGAAAACTAATAATAACTTTTTTGAAGCACTTGCAAAGACCTTTCTTTTTTTTAAAAAAGGTATGTATCATAAAAATTCAGTGAGTTATGATTAAAATAAGATTAGACCAAAATTTTTTAAGTGCAAAAATCTTCAAAAACAACCCCCTAATTACCACCCTAATTAAAATGAGTCGTAGCCCTTTTTCAATTCTCTTTATTTATGTATCATAAATACATTCTTAAATTTTAACCGATTTAAATTGCCTAATTTTGAAAAAAATGCAGCAGCAAGTGAAATTAAGTGAGATATAAACGTTTAAAACGCGTGTGTATAGACGAGCACTACCTTGTTTCAGCCCTTTAGACTCACCCCTTTAAAAAAGTAAGGGTTTTAAAAAGTTTTAAAATATAGAACCTTATAGCTCTTAAAAGAACCAACAAAATAGTTTTTTTTTAATTTTTATCACAAAAACTGAAGGAGTTATGCTTAAAAACCAATTTTTTGGAGCATTCTAAAAGCTCAAATATATTTTTTTTGTAAATATCTTTTTATTTCAATACATTTTTTAATATAGTTGTACGTATTTTTTTCTATTTTATCCATTAAATATATATTTTATTAATTCATGATAGGGGTTACTTTTCAGGGTTGAATTACTTCAACTTATATTTCAAAGATTAAAATTTATTATTTAACTTATTTAAGCCAAGTTTTACTTGATATAAGTAAGTTTTAAAGGTTTTAGTAATAAGGTATGGCGGTAAGGTAAGGTATCACCCCTAAAAATAAAAAAGCGCTCATCGGCGTAATGGACACTGTAAAGGTGAGTCGAACTTAATTCCAACTTTTATGCGATTCAATGCATTTAAAAAAATCCGCGGTTTTGTACTATTTTTTGCATTGTAATATTGTAAGGGGTGGATTTTTGAGGATTAAAAATTACAAAATTAAATAAGTAATACTTTTAGGCAGTCAATTTTTTAATTACAACTCTATGACAATATGTTAATTTTTCTAGGGTAAATAATTGTTTTTAATGTTATTATAATAAGGGTTGATTTTCAAGGGTTGAAATATATTAAATAATGTTTCAAAAATTAAATATTATTTTCAACATATTTAAGCCTAATTTTATATGACTTAAGCTTTACTATGAAAGTTTTGAAGGTTTTTACAATAAGAGGTAGTTTTTACCCCTAAAAATAATAAGTTTAGCATAATGGAGATTTTGAAGAGAAGGGTAAGTTAGGCTTAATCCCAAATTTTTATGCAAAAACTGTGATAATATATTAATTTTTTAAAAATACATATATTTTTTTAAATTAAATCGTAATAGGAGTTGATTTTTAAGGGCTGAAATATTTCAAATAATGTTTAAAAGAAACAAAATACTACTTTTCTACTTATTTAAGTCAAATTTACGCAACGTAAGTTTTAATGTATAGTTTTATAGGTTTTAGCAATAAAGGGTAGTTCTCACCCTAAAAATAAAGAGCGCTCATCGGCATAATATAGATTTTGAAGAGGAAGGTTAGTTAAGCCTAATCCCAAATTTTCATCCAAATCTATGCATTTTGTGAAAATGCCAGGTTTTGCACTTTCTTCAGCTTCGTTTCCTGGGCTAGTAAGCCTACATATTATAGAGACCACATTATTTTTTACAAATACCTAATGCCTACCCAAATGCAATAGGCAACAAAAAGGTTTTAATTAATAACTAACCAAGTACCGGAACAAGTTATGTTCTTCCATTTTTAACTCGTTTTTTTTTTTTTTTGTCCCCTTTTCTTTGGCTGACGGGGGGCGATCGCCTCTCTCTGAATCCGCCATTGTTCAAATATTCATATGTCGGTTGTTATAAAGATTTTGAGTAAAAATAAATATTTACAAATCGGTAGCCATGGGAATTCAATTAAACTTATTAGAACATTGGTTTTTTCGCGGCCTTACGGACCAATCACTAATCCCCCTTTCCCCCTTTGCCGCTTCCTTGAAATAAATTTCCATGTTTGTTAAAATGAGAGCCTCGTGATCTTTAATTTTAATTAAGAAGGTTTTTTTCCAACTTTCATTATTTTTAATTCTTTTCTATATATGACTAGTTTCTTTTAATAACTAATCATTTTTCCGAAGATTTTTAGTTTATATAATGCTCATTCAAAGTCAAAGTCAAATATTCTTTATTGTTATAAGAAAAAAAATTCTCGTTAACAAAGATTATAAAATTTAACACTAAAAGACAAACAATTTTTTCTATATACGTACTGTATTTATTTACACCCCTAAAAATCATATGTTCACTCTGAAGCTTCCATGAGGCTAACTGCCATAATTAGGTATAGTATTGTTATTGTTAATAAAGAATCTGATAATCCCATTTTATTTAGTCCAAAGGCGATAAGGCACCAAACAAATACAGAAACAACATTCACAAATTAAAACTTTTAATCAACATTAGTAATGTTGCAAAACATAAAACAGTAGACTAACAGGAAACAAAACATTAGCGTCAATTCAAATAATAAAAAAAATGCACGCATAAAACGAATTATGTCAATTAAACACAATTAAAAGGTATCAGTGTAGTACTCCTGCAGGTTGTAGTATGCTTTATTGACCAGTAGGCTTTTACTTTACTTTTAAATAATCTTAAGGATGTAGTAGTTTGCAGAGACTGAGGGAGGTGATTGTAAATCTTCTTACTTTCATAGAATTTTTCGTAAGGGTACTTTTCGAAATGGGAAGTGGTATATAGGTTATGATTTTGCCTAGTGTTGTAGATTGCCTCATTATGCGTACTGGAATATTTTTTGTGCACAAGAAATGCAGTCTCCACAATGATGAGATACGGCAATGTAAGGATTTTATTTCTGATAAAAAGAGGTTTACAGTGATCTTGAGATTTTACCTGACACATATATCGGATAGCTCTTTTTTGTAAAATAAAAACAGAATTAAAGAGATGTTGACTGCAATAGTCAAAAAGAAGTAGAAAAAGAGATCTAACGAAAAGGAAACTTCATTGTCTTAAGCTATTGCAGGAGCAAGAAAAGAACTTCAAGAAAAACGGTTTAGAAGTTTAAAACAAAGTACTAAAGCAGCACTTTCATCAATAAAAAGAGTTGGAAGAGTATTAGCTCCTAATAAATGAACTATACCGATACCGAAAACTGGAGGATTTTTACCACTTATACCACTATTTGCTGGATTATCAGCTTCAGTGGCACTTAGAGGAGGTGCACCTGATATTGTAAAAGCGGTTAATGATGCAAAAACTGCTGGACAAAAATTAGAAGAAGATAAAAGACACAGTCAAGTACACTATATAGAGTCCGCTAATCCGAACTAATTGGGACTGAACCCTGTTCGGATTAGCGAAAATTCGGATAAGGCGGAATTTCGTCACATAATGCCATATTATTGTCTTTTTAATGCGTATTTAGCGTCGGATGTGTAAAATATTAAAAGTCAGACGCTAAATACACCTTTATTATTTAACAATAGATGGTGTACTTGGCTACTCATTTTAACTTACATTACTTTATTATTTATCTTATACATAAATAAATTATGTATAAGATTTTGTTTGAAACTTATTTTTCTTGAATTTTCCTAGTTTTTAAATTATATATTTTTTGGTCTGGCCCTGTTCGGATTAGGCAGATTTCCAGATTAGCGGACTTCAGATTAGCGGGACTGTAATAAAGTCCCTAACAATAGGAAATAAAAAAGTGTAATATATTTTAAACCATATAAAACAGGCTGTGAATTATATTTAATACCTTATCAAAAAACTGCTTAAAATATACCTCGCAAAACACTTACTGGTCATGACTTAATAAGATATGTTAAAACTTTTTGAATTTCCAACTTCCGAGGTATATTTATAAAGTATTGGTAAAAAAGAAAAACAACTTTGTGTTGTGCGTATTTTGGTCATAAAAAATTAATAATATTTGGATGTCTACTGGACGTCAGGATCTACCTGGAAAAAATTAAATTTGTTACAAATTTAAATGGAAAAAATAAAATAAATCATAATTTTGGGCAATGGAAAAATAATAACAGTTTGATAATGCAACGACATTTATTTTACAAAAAAGATAAGTATTTTTGATATTAACTTTTCTTAGATATGATATCTGGGCAAAAAAATTGGTCACGTGTTCTTCTGTCTTTCAACTTTTCATTGGGGCGCATACCTGCATTATCATTTAGTCGACTCGGTCGGTTCTAAGATAAAAACAAGCTTTTATCCGTACAATTTAACACAGAAACGGTAAGCATTATTTTGGGCAATCTTATTATTTCTGAAATAAGGTCAATAATTTGACATTTATTTGAAAAAAAAACACGACATCGCCAAGTGAAACAATATGTATATTGTTGGGTTCAAAAAGCCCAAAAACAAGTTGCGATTTTAAAGTAAACGGTCAATATCAAAGTCGTTGGTAGACAGCCCCTTTATTTATTTTTTTTTATTAAAGAAACTTTTTTAAACTTGTTAACTGCCCTTTTTTGCCCTTTTTCTTAAACGGTTTTTGAGAGGAGTAGTAAATTATTTAACATCTTCAGCCTGCTTAGTAAACTACTCTTTTTTTTTTTAACACCTCGGGGTTTATATCTAGCCGTTTAGCAAAATTATATTTCTAACCACTTTCTCTAATTTTTTTCTGTTCTTTAGTAAAAGTTTTTTTTTACATTTTTTTTTAACTTAAAAGCAGTTTGAAAAAGGCTTTTAATTTTTTTTAAAAACACATTTTTCCTTTAAAACCTACATATTGATAAAAATATCAAAAAATCATTCACCAGCATCTATTCTTTTTGTTCAAAACTACTTTAAACATAAATGTCAGTATTCGATATGATTAATTAAAAATCAGGGGGCCCCATTCTGCAAGCAAATTTTGAAATTCCTTTTCCCTCTCTATCGAAGCAGTCCCAAATGAGTTATGGTACGTTCCACAATCATTTTTTTTGATTTCTCGTTTTACCTGCTACTGTTAGTCGTAAAACTCAATATACTTTGGGTACCCGGACTTAAAATTTTCTTTATTTATTATTGTACCTACTTTTTGGCATATTATGCAGGTTATAGGCAAATTGCAGGGGGTTGAATATTAAGAGTCTTTTCGTCTTAGTTCATCAGTCGTTTGGAATTTGTCAAGGTATTTTCGTGTGTGTTATTGAGCATCCAAAATAGCTAACCTAAACTATTAATATTAGTAGGTAATCAGGGCCTGTACCCTTTCAAAAGGTGCGGTGCCTACACAATAGATATTTGTCAGGCAACCTATTTATGGTTGGTTTTTCCACTGAGGGTTGTAATTTAAATTTTATTGCGGTCAAGAAATCAACGAATTATTGTGAAACGTACCATACCTTTAAGGGCAATAAGGACATGTAATCCCTGTTTTGACATTCTCTTTCTTTATATTTTTACAGAATCCCTGCTTAGTCTCTAAATTTGTATGGGTGCTCTGCACTTATGATATTTTTATCAGGGTGATTGAGCCTCGGAGCATACATCTCGTCAGCGCCCATAATAAGGATAAATAAAAAACACAATAAATAAACAAATTTAGTTAACTAATTAAATTTATTTTAAAAAAATCAATAACAATAGCAAATCAACAAAGTTATGTTCAGAGTAACTCTCCTGTTGGTTGAATTGTCAGCTCCGTAACCTAAAAAAATATAGATATGCAGTGAACAAAATATATTGTCGCCAGGAAGTTTAAGGCCCTATACTCACGGCGCTGCACGACATTAACAAGACATTTAGGATAAGCTACAAAAAAAATATCTCCAATACAAACTATTCACATGAGACAACATAATATCTCGTTCAGCGACCATTTTTACTAATAATTATTTCACAAAATTGGCTATGTCCGCGACAAGTGTTGACAGACAATTAAAGAAAAATGTTGACAAGCAACATGTCACCGAGGTTTCGTATCGCATTTATCTCGTACCGCTTCGTGTAGAGTCGATGATATACACGGCGGCAACATCTTAGCGATATATCGCTTGCATGTCGTGTAGCGCCGTGAGGGTAATAGGGTCTAAATGTAAAATTTAGCAGGATCTGTATATTCAATTTAAAGGCCCCCACAGACTACGGTTATTTTTATCCATTCGTATCGCGGCGATACAGAACGGCGTGTTGAATCGTCGAACTGTTTTGCCCACACATTACAGGTAATTTGGACCGTTTTTTTGTGCGTTCTACGGTTACGTCATGAAGAGAAAGCATTTTAAATAAAAATAACAAGTATGAACATGTGCCGCTGTTCCCTTGGCTTCACTTATGCAAAAAAATCCGTCAATTTTAAATAAAATCCCTACAATCTATCAGTAGGAATGCCACAAGTCGAACCGTCGTTCCAAAAATCAAGCGCCGGCAGAAATTTTTTTCGACGATACGGCACGACGGTTTTGCCCCACAGACATCAGTTTTTGGCATATTTTACACGCCGTTCTATATCGCGGCGATACGAATGGATGAGAACAATCGTAGTCTGTGGGGGCCTTAAGGTAGGTGTCCACTGGTTGGCATCGGACGGGCGGGACGGTACGTATCGCACGGATCGGTTTTTTGAATTAACTAGATAGTCTTAAATAAGACTGCGTTCAACTATCGTCATCGGACGGATAGCACGTAGACCTATTTGATGTTAATTCAAAAATCTGATCCGTGCGATGCGTGCCATCCGATCGATGCCGACCAGTGGACGCACAATGTTGCGGCCCAAAATCCCAAAATAGAAAATTCCGATTACATAAAAAAATAGATGTAATTTTATTAGTAAAAGTCATATTTTATAAAAATAGAGCACAAAATTGCCAAGAATAAAAAAGATTTACAAAAATAATATTAATATCTAGCAAAACAATTTTGTGCGTTATCGGTAAGTATCTATTGCTTCTCATTTTTTATGTTTGTTTAGTATTCATTATATATTTTTATATGTTTTTTAGGTGCTGGTGATGGTAGTAAGAAATAAATTTGAGTATGGATAATACAACTACAGGTAACTTTGACCAAAAACAAATTAAAAATTGTTTTAATATACTACACTTAAGGCAAAATAGAATTTTAAATATACCATAATAAATAAATGCATTACGTATAAGTAAAGGTTTCAAGAAAAAAAAGTATATCGGCAATACAACATAAAATTAAAAGTTAAGCAGTTTTCACACAAAAGGATCGTTCAAGTCATACAGAAAAAAAATTGGATAAAAGTCAATTTTTTTAGTTTAAAGGTGGCAAGATTATGCGACTACCTAAGAGGCAATTTGTCTTTACTATCAGTTGTTAAACCAGCAAAAAAACTTGAATTTGAAAATCTACCGGGACCAAGCAACAGCCCGAGGGGTCGCCCAAAAGTAAATTTTAAAAAAGCCTCAAATAAAACGAAAATTCGGAGAGTAGAGAGCTTAGTTTTAGAGCATACCTCAGAAGAACTGTGTTTTGCTGCTGATATATCTACAAAACTAAATAATATGTCTCACCAAAAGACAGAAAAACACCTAGTACCCACCAAACTTTAGCAATGTATAATGATTTAAACTTATCTGTTAAAAACTACAACGTTTTACGATCCGTTGTTAATGCTCTACATAAAAAATGTTTTTTAAGTTATCGAGCAGTTTTAGAAAAGAAAAATACATATATGTATATTCCCTACAGTAGACTAAAGTTTTCGTAAAGAAGATATTCAGAAATTTCTTAAAAACAGTAGATAGCATTTTAAAATTACCAATATGGATGATAAATTCTCTTGTAATGAGTTAAAACTTCAGGCAAATGGGGATTTGACGATAGTGAGGAGCATAGCGTTTATAACGAAAACTACTAAAAAATAAACCTAACCAAAAATAAACAAAATGCGATCAGTCTAAGTCTAAAATAGTTTAATAATTGACAAACCGAAGCCGGGGTATGGCTTATAAAGGATCCAATACTGCCAGACATTTCTTTTTATCGTCAAAAAAAAAAAAAAAAAAAAAAAAAAAAAAAAAAAAAAAAAAAAAAAAAAAAAAAAAAAAAAAAAAAAAAAAAAAAAAAAAAAAAAAAAAAAAAAAAAAAAAAAAAAAAAAAAAAAAAAAAAATTTTTTTTTTTTTTTTTTTTTTTTTTTTTTTTTTTTTTTTTTTTTTTTTTTTTTTTTTTTTTTTTTTTTTTTTTTTTTTTTTTTTTTTTTTTTTTTTTTTTTTTTTTTTTTTTTTTATATACTCCGTTACAGTAACTAAAGTTTTCGCTAAAGAAGATATTCAAAATTTCTTAGAAAACAGTAGATAGCATTTTAAAATTACCAGATATGGATGATAAATTCTCTTGTAATGAGTTAAAACTTCAGTGCAAATGGGGATTTGACGATAGTGAGGAGCATAGCGTTTATAACGAAAACTACTAAAAAATAAACAACTAACCAAAAATAAACAAAAAATGCAGATCAGTCCTAAGTCTAAAATGGGTTTAATAATTGACAAACCGAAGCCGGGGTATGGCTTTATAAAGGATGGCAATACTGCCAGACATTTCTTTTTTAATATAAAGTTAAGCTCTGAAATAACAGGCATAAAGGAAGACCTAATTTAAAATTTTCATTAAAATAAAGATTAATAGCTTCTAGCTGTAAAATTACCACAACCAAATTTAAAAGATTATTGAAGAAAACAAAAAAGCTTTATCTTGAATTACATAAATGGTATTATATGCCGAGTACTGTACACAAGGTATTGGTTTACGGCTGTGACATAATCGATTTTTTGATTTGCCTATAGGTAAAATTTCCGAAGAGGCACTGGAGGCAAGGCACAAAGAGTTTTAAAAAATTCGTTTATGTAACAATCGTAAAACCTCACGTGTGAATACACACATGCGAATATAATTAGAACCCTTTTAATAACATGTGATCCCAAATTAGCATATTATGCAGTAAAAATTTGCCAAAAAATCTTCATTGGGATTCTAAGATTAATAATTATAAAATTTAAGAAGAACCAAATTAAATAGTTAATCTTCCAATTGAAGTTAACCTATTTTAAAACGATATGGAAGATCTCAGTGAGAACGACAACAAAATATTGTCAATATTATGTTTTCTTCTTTCGAGTAGTACATATCGTTTTTAAAGATTAGTTTGTATTTAAAGTAGGTATTACTTTTTTTGTTTTGCGATAAAATCACAATTTTGTTTTAGATTTTTACATTTTTTTTTTGACTGGTAATATTATATTTACTCTACAATTTGATTTGCCAGAATTTCTTTAAAATTGCCGTTTTTTATAATCTTAAAGAGAATGATTTTATTTATTGTTATTTTATTCTAATTTAACTAGTAGAGCTTGCGGCTGTTCAGGCAGACTGTATCAGTAGTTAGAGTACAGCGCAGGCGCGATTGACGTCACGCATTAATTACGAATCTTGGGCTACGCCTATTTTACGGTACTGCGCAAGCGCGAAAAAAATGGCGCCTGTCAGCTGTCAAATGTCACCTGTCATATCGCTGACGTCATTTAAAATTTAGGAATCTTGTGTGACGTGTTATTTAGGGCGTGGTCAATATTATCTTCAAATGTCAAACGTCACCTGTCACACTGTCAATCTTCGCTGTCACCTGTCATATGTCAAAAACCACGGGACTTGGAAATTTAGCTTATGTGAATGAGATGTATCTTAGGTCTTACGCAAGCGCTAAAAAAATGGCGTCTGCCACCTGTCAAATGCACCTGTCACTGATGTCAAAAAGCACGTGGCTGTGTAAAAAGTTAGGTTATGTGGATGAGATATATATTACGCATGCGTATAAAATGGCAGCTGTCAAATGCCACCTGTCACCTGTCAAATTTAGCCTGTCAACTTTCATATGTCGCGAACCCCGATGATGATGATGATGACGGTTAAAATTAAAACGTTGCTTAATTAGGATACCTAACCTAATCAGAATATAACGGATAGCGTTGGGTAGTTAAAAACGGTATTTAACCCCAACGATGATGATGGATAAAAATAGAAACGTTTTTTAATATTATAAACATATGTTTTTGTTAAATTTATAGCGCAAAGTCGTTTTACTTATGCATTTCGATTAAGGTTATTAAAAATAGTATATGTATTAAATATGTACAAGTGCTAAAAAAAGGCGTTATTTTAAAATGTGTTTATATGAAAGATCGTTATCAGCCGGAATGCCGAAGGCACTTTTCCCGCTATTTGTGCAAGTTTTTTCTAATAGTTTCTTCAAAAAACGACTTTTGATCATCTGCTCACCCTTTACAAAGGTCCTTATATGTTTTTAGCTTATATCTTAGCTCCTATTTGTCGGATCAATGCCGTTTTTTCTCTAAATGATTTAGGGTGTTGAAAAACACATATTAGTTGTTTAAATTTAATATTAGCATAAAGCCTTTTTGTCAACACCATGTATAACTTTTTTATTTATCAACAGATTTAAATAATTCTTTTTTTATTCTAATTCAGGATGTTAAAACATACATATTTGATGTTTAAATTTAATATTACCATAAAGCCGTTTTGGCAACACTATGTATAACTTTTTATTTAATATTCGATTGAAATAATTTATTTTTATTCTAATTCAGTATGTTAAAACATATATATTTAATGTTTAAATTTAATATTATCATAAAGCCTTTTTGCAACACTACATATAACTTTTTATTTATCAACAGATTTAAATTATTCTTTTTTATTCTAATTCGGCATGTTAAAACATACATATTTAATGTTTAAATTTAATATAAGCATAAAGCCTTTTTGGCAACACTATGTATAACTTTTTTATTTATCAATAGATTTAAATAATTCTTTTTTATTCTAACTTAAGATGTTAAAACATACATGGTTCAAATTTAATATTGGCATAAAGCCTTTATGTCATCACTACGTATAACTTCTTTTATTTATTATACGATTGAAATAATTCGTTTTTAAATAAATTCTAATTTTTCTCTACCTTCTATCAAA
Organism: Listronotus oregonensis; assembly: GCA_019359885.1. Classification (NCBI taxonomy): domain Eukaryota; kingdom Metazoa; phylum Arthropoda; class Insecta; order Coleoptera; family Curculionidae; genus Listronotus; species Listronotus oregonensis. The sequence continues at coordinate 260,708 of JAHBCN010000355.1, read as the reverse complement.
TTATAGACTTTCGGTTAAAATAGCAAAGCCTTGATTAAAAATGATTTATACAATTTAACAACTTAACTTATACAGCGTTTTAACTAAGATTAAAGTACAAACTATAGATATAAAAATTCTTTTAAGTAAATCATTAGTAGTTTAATTTAAGGTAGTATACGTTTCGATAAATATTTTGACAAATCATTAGAATTAGAATCTTTAACGGTTAACATGTAATACAGGAGTATATACCTAATGACGTTTTCCTTATTCTTTCAGGTTACGGAATAGATGTTTCACTAATTATTTGAAACACTCCCTTAGTAAGTTGATTAGATTATTACGACTTGGCCATCAGCGATTAAAGGTATGAGGTCAGAAGGGCTTTGTTTAACTGTATATTTTGGAAAATAAATAAACAAGATGCAATCATACAAATTTTTTATCTCTCTACCATAAATGCGTTTCCAACTCAAAGAATATTACGAGTATTAAACTGGCATTTTCATAAAATAAATGCAATGGGAAATTAGAAGTTTATTCGCTTATTTCCAAATAACTGCACTCTATTTTCCTTTATTCACAGCACTGTATTTTCAAATTACAGCACTGTTTTTTAAATAACGGCACTGTATTTTTAAATAACAGCACTGTATTTCCAAATAACAGCACTGTTTTTCCAAATAATAGCACTGTTTTTCTAAATAACAGCACTGTATTTCCAAATAACAGCACTGTTTTTTAAATAACGGCACTGTATTTTCAAATATTAGCACTGTATTTCCAAATAACGGCACTGTATTTTTAAATAACAGCACTGTATTTCCAACTAACAGCACTGTTTTTCCAAATAACAACACTGTTTTTCTAAATAACAGCACTGTATTTCCAAATAACAGCACTGTTTTTTAAATAACGGCACTGTATTTTCAGATAACAGCACTGTATTTCGAAATAACAGCACTGTATTTCCAAATAACAGCACTGTTTTTCAAATAACGGCACTGTGTTTTAAATAACAGCACCGTATTTCCAAATAACAGCACTGTTTTTCTAAATAACAGCACTGTATTTTCAAATAACGGCACTGTTTTTCCAAATAACAGCACTGTATTTTTAAATACCAGCACTGTATTTCCAAATAACAGCAGTGTTTTTTAAATAACGGCAATGTATTTCCAAATAACGGCACTGTATTTTAAATAACGGCTCTGTATTTCTAAATAACGGTTAATGGATTATGGTTGAAACAAAAGGCTAAAGATATAATCTTGAAAGGTTAGTCCCTAGTACTTGTTAGGTCATCAATCTATTGTACGATCAAAGCCATTGACCGTGAAGGTTAGCAGGTATATTATGTTATGTTATTATTTAAATATTAGTTTATATAACAATACTGATATATTATTGTAAACTGTGTATATTAAATGATGTTTTGTTTAATGTTTAAATATATATATAATAACTTGATTTATACACATTAAATTAGATACATTAGATATAATTAGATATATTTAGATGCATTTAGATCCCCAGTAAGATAAGTTTATACCATTTTCTATTTTATATTAAAGTATGTTTTATAAAAAGGGTCTCTTGTTTGACTTCTTGACTTTACAGATACTACGAACCAAGTACAAAGCAAAAATTCACCAGGCGACCCTACCAGTTACTGTTGAAGTCAGGAAGGTCATACCCCCCCAGGGGTATGGTAAATAGACGCTAATAGGGGCCCATCATCTTTCCAAACATGGGAAATTACGGGCTCTGTATCATTAAATTTCACCGTGGACAAAAGACGTACAGACCGGAGGCGGGGGGGCGGTCACCCTGGTTTTGGAGGTTTAAAACGTCCCAATGACACGATTAATTAAAAGTATGTCAAAAACAGAGTTTGCAAAATTTAAAAAAATTGCAATTTTACCAGTATTTTTGATAATTTTTTAATTGAATTCAAAACTATGTTTTTTTTCCCAAAGAACAGTCGATCAGCGGATTAGGTACATCGTTGGAATCTGGACAAATGGTGCATAAGAAAATAATATTCCGGAAATATATATATATTAAATAAGAAAGTGCAGAATTTTAAATTTACTAAGTAAATGTAAATCGCATATGTTAGAACTGACTATAAAAATAAATATAGTTGGGATGCGGAACGTATAACAGATAAATTAAGACATATAATCTTAAATGATTTTCACACGTTACCAACAGGTGGTCATGCGGGTGTACAACGTGTACAACAATATAAGGAAACGATTTTTTTGGGCAGGTCTCAAGGGGCTTAAGCCACTTTGTAAATTTTCGTTTACCAAAGGTATAAGCATTCAAATCCGAAGAAGGTACAATTTGGTAATAACAAGTACGGCTAAAACGCATTCGAAAAGGTTGTACTTGACCTTTAGTTAGCCCTTTACCTGAGTATAGCCAAATAAAAATACATTTGACGCTTCAATGACATAAACAAAGTTTATGGAAGGATACCCAATAGAGGAAAAAGAAGCTAGAACTAGTAGCAAAGGCATTCGTAGAAAATTTTATACTACGATATGGGATACCTTGAAGCCCGGACCAAGGTTTTGGAAGTTATGTTTAGCACGTTTAAGGAAGCTTGTAAACTATTAGGATCAACGTTAAATTCTACAGCATACCGATCATGAAACGCTTGGAGGTCTGGAAAACTCACATAAACATTTGGGTGCGTATTTGCGTATGCAATTGTCAAAATATAAAGAAAGTAATTGGAGCGATTGGGTATCGTATTGGTGTTTTTCATATAACAACAGGGTAAACACCTCAACACGCTATACACCATACGAGGCTTGTATTTGAGGTAAAATAAGCAAAACCGCCCAAACCTTACTAATCAAATCGATCCTATTTATCAATTTTGAGGTTACCCATTTGAGTTAAAATTTAGATTGCAGACTGCATTGAACGTGGAAATAACTTAATTGTTTCAAAACTAAGCGTCATAAACTCAATAAAAGATGCAATAGCTATAATTATAAAATCGGAGACATGGTCCTAATAGAAACAAAATGTAGAAAATATTAGCACCTTTGTTTAGGTCCATTTAAAATTTGGATATTAAGAATCCCAATGTGGTTTAAATGAAATAATAAGCCAAAAAGGTTTTTCTAAATATTATTAAATTATTTTAAGTCTTTTAAATTAAAATAGTATATAAGATAACCCGATGGAAAAAAAGTTCAGAAAACATTTTTTCCCAAAATGCCGGGGTGTAATGGATTATGTTTTGAAACAAAAGGCTAAAGATATAATCTTGAAGGTTGATCCCAAGTACTTGTTAGGTCATCAATCATGCACGCATCAGCCATTGACCGTGAAAAAGGGTTGCAGGTATATTATGTTATTTATTATTTAAATATTAGTTTATATAACAATACTGATATATTATTGAACTGTGTATATTAAATGATGTTTGTTTAATGTTTAATATATATATATAATACATTATACACATTAGAAGTACGATTAGTATATAGATATATTTAGATGCATTTAGATGCAGTAGATAAGTTTATATATTTTTCTATTTTATATTAAAGATGTTTTATACAAAGTCTCTTGTTTGACTTCTTGACGTGTACCAGATACTACGAACCAAATTTTGAAATACACCACACTAGTTAAACGCTGTATAAGTTAGTTGTTAAATTGTATAAACATTTTTAATTAAGGCACTTTTTAACCGAAAGTCTATAATTTGGGTAGAAGGTAGGAAAATGAATTTATTTAAAACATATTTCAAATAGTATAATAAATAAAAGAACTTATAATAGTGATTAGGGCTTTGCCAATATTAAATTTGGACCATGTATGTTTTAACATCTTAAGTTAGAATAAAAAGAATTATTTAAATCTTTGATAATAAAGTTATACATGAATTGCCAAAAAGGGTTTATGCTTATTTTAATTTTAAACATTAAATATGTATGTTTTAACATCCTGAATTAGAATAAAAGAAATATTTCAAATCTTTTGATAAATAAAAAAGTTATATAGTGTTGCCATAAAGGCTTTATGAGTAATATTTAAATTTAAAATTTAACTATGTTGTCTTAACATACTGAATTAGAATAAAAATAAATTATTTCAATCGAATATTAATAAAAGTTACATATGTTGCGAAACGGCTTTATGGTAATAAATTTAAACATCAACTATGTATGTTTTTCCTGAATTAGAATAAAAAAGAATTTTTAAAGGCTTTATTTTATTAAATTTAAACAAATAATATGTGTTTTTCAACACCCTAAATAATTTAGAGAAAAAACGGCATTGATCCGACAAATAAGTTAAGATAAAAGCTAAAAAAAAAAGGACCTTTGTAAAGGGTGAGCAGATGATCAAAAGTCGTTTTTTTAAAAATATTAGAAAAAAACTTGCACAAAATAGCGGGAAAAGTGCCTTCGGCATTCCGGCTGATAACGATCTTGTAAACACATTTTAAATAACGCTTCTTTTTTAGCATTTTAAAAATTTTAAACGAAATGCATAAGTAAAACGACTTGCGCTATAAATTTAACAAAAACATATGCTTTATAATATTAAACAATTAAATACCGTTTTTAACTACCCAACGCTATCCGTTATATACTGATTAGGTTACGTATCCTAATTAAACAACGTTTCAATTTTAACCGTCATCATCATCATCTTCGGGGTTCGCGACATATGAAAGTTGACAGGCTAAATTTGACAGGTGACAGGTGGCATTTGACAGCCGCCATTTTATAGCGCATGCGTAATATATATCTCATCCACATAACCTAACTTTTCTACACAGCCAAGTGCTTTTTGACATATGACAGGTGACAGGTGTCATTTGACAGGTGGCAGACGCCTTTTTTTTTAGCGCTTGCGTAAGACCCTAAGATACATCTCATTCACATAATCTAAATTTCCAAGTCCCGTGGTTTTTGACATATGACAGGTGACAGGCGAAGATTGACAGGTGACGTTTGACATTTGACAGATAGTATTGACCACGCCCTAAATAACACGTCACACAAGATTCCTAAACTTTAAATGACGTCAGCGATATGACAGGTGACATTTGACAGCTGACAGGCGCCATTTTTTTCGCGCATGCGCAGTACCCTAAAATAGGCGTAGCCCAAGATTACTCTAACTACTGATAGCTCAAGATGATGACGTCATGGACCGGAAGTCTGCCTGTCTGCCTGAACAGCCGCAAGGTCTACTTTAACTTTTAAAATGTATTTCTTAGTCTTAAATCACATGAATAAAAAAAATATTTTGTAGAACTAAGCTGTGATTTTTGTCCCAAAATGACCGTTTTCTGATGTCATATCAAATTTTTACCTGTACGTGAGGAGGAGCTTCCACGACATATAAAACTGCATCGGCGATATCTTCTGATTTTAGTTGAGGTGACGACTTGATTAGAGTATTAATATTTCATCTGAACTAAACCACTTGCTTCAAAAATTTCAGTTGCTACTAATCCTGGGCTTACACTCTAGAAATAAATAATTTAATAATATTAAGTTTTGGTTGGTTTTCGTATGCATGTAGGTAAAATGAAACCCTTATAAAATCAAAATTGGGCTTGTCTATTTGTCTGTATGTAGATGTATTTTCAGAAACGAATGTGACATACGAATTTGAAATTTAGCGTCATGTTAGGTCTTCACAACACACCCTTATGTCAACAGTTTAAGATGACGAAATATTTTTTTCTAGTTTTAATGTCGGTGGGTTAGTTTTATTTTTTTTTTTTTTTCATTTGTGTGGGGAATTTTTAGAAGGAATACTTTTAAGGATTTCACAAATACAGGTTGGGCCAAAAGTTCCTAGGTGATTTTAAATTACAATAACTTTTTTTCTCTTATCATTTTTTATTTATTTTTGTGCTGAAGTATGGATTCATTAATGGAGTTTTTTTTTACATTACGTATGAAAAATAACATAACGCATAACTGCTCTTTTAATGGCATTCTCCATAAAGGCGAGTGTCACTCGTGGTATCGCTCGGATTTTTACTCGGATATTGTTAAGTAGTTGGTTTATGGTTTGAAATTTATTCCGGTAAACTTTTCCTTTCAAACACCCCACAGGTAAATGTCGGAAGCTGTCAAATCGGGAAAGAGTGCAGGGTATTTAATTTTTGGTCGCCTTGAAATTGGTCGGTCGCCAAAAAGTTGTCTTAATAATTAAGTGTTGCTCCAGCTGTATGAGCTGTAACTTGCAGGACGCAAAAAATTCTGAGTCATGTCTCTGTATCGCTCTCCATTGACAGTAAGTGCATGGCCATCGTCATTTTGCAAAATTTTGGCCCAATCCTATCCGTTATTACCCCACACCCAACTGTACATTTACTGGGGTGTTGTTGATGCTGGTGAATGGCTCTAGGATTTTGTACCTCAGAATCTGCTGTTTTGTGTATTGACAAAGCCGTTTAAATGTTAGGGAGAATACCCTCAAAAGAGCAGTTAAAGCAGTGAAGATGAAAATGGAAGACATTTACGAGATATTATTTTTCAAAAGTAATGTAAAAAAAACTTTATTAATGGAGCTTTATTTCAGTAAAAAATAAATAAAAAATGTTTAGAACCAAAACAGTTATTGTAATATTAAATCACCTAATAACTTTTGGCCCACCCTGTATATTAGTCAAAATATTAAATGAATAAAAAAAAAGTTTTAACAAAAAAAATATTTTCTCCAATCTTATAAGCTATAATTTGGAGTTGGTACGTATTGGGTCATACAACTGACAATATCACAAATGTCAGATATATCTGTTGTAATGGGTATTTTTATTCTTTTCAAAAACAAAAAGGGTGGTAGGTGCATCTAAGCTAAGATTTTCTGAATTTACCTCACACATTAATCTTTATATATGGGGGGATAAAGGCTAAAAAATCGTTTTTTCTTATAGTTAATAAACATCTCAAGAATATACTCCCAAAATTTGAAGTCGATCAGAGAAAAACTCCCGAAGTTATTGACGAATTAGTCTTCTCTCTTTTAAAAAAAGTCTTCCCTTATCAAAAATATTAAAACTTTGAACGCGTTTATCTGAAAACTACTATTTAAAAGACCGTGTTCACTGCCATTTAAAAACCACATTACCGATTAATTTTAAACATGGTATACAGTTTCTCCATGCATTATACTTCCCTCCCCCGTTCGGTTTTGGATTTTTTTTACTTTGGGGGGTTTTTTACCCTAAAATGGCGATTTTTGTTGTAAAAATTCGCAGTTTTCACTTGAATGTCCATCAAAAATTTTTAAATGAAAAAAAAAATTAGAAAACGTTGCGGGAGGTTTTAACAATACCTCAACTAAATTCTAATGGACTTTGATTTCCGATCATTTGTAGCTGCGAGCTGCTAGCGATCACCGCAAATCGTCTATTTTCAAAGACGTCCGGGAAAAGTTCCGTCACCGACTTGTTTATTAATATTTTTTGCAAAAAAATTAGAGAATGTTGTTGAAACCATACTTAATATAGTACAGAAGATTAAAATGGATTTGCTTAAGCCATATTGCTAAAAAAAATCATAAAGTGTTTTTTTTTCACCCTTTTATATTTTATTTTTGATTTTCGTTGTTTAAATGCTAGAACCATCTCGCGTATTCTATGATCATTATCAAACGCATAGTGACAAATTTTTATTTGTAAAAATACCTATTTTATTATATTATATTATTGGGTGTTCTTTCATCCGTTTAGCTAATGGTCTGGAAGTTTCACCTATATAAAATTTATAACAATCACAAAGACTTTAACAAATATCATTCTATGTACTTTCATTTATACTATAATATGGTTTTATTTGTTTTATTTTAGATCTAATAGTATGTTCTGTTTTAAAGACAGTACGAAGTTTATTGCCTCTTGTCAAATTTGTCTTTGGTTGTTCAAATTTAAGAAAACAATTGTTTATAAAATCAAGAGGATAATTACCTTTGAACGAAACTTTCTACTTTATTTTCTATGTAAATATTTAAAAATTGGATTAATCCGCCCCAATAATATCGCCATTATTTTTTCTTGTTACTTGTGTTGATAAAAACATTAAGGTTTATTTGAATAATAAATAAACAAATTGGATATTTCTAAATTACATCACCACCTAAAAAAATCAGAGAGAAGAAATGGCGCAAACATGCGACTTGTGATGCGTTAAGCGACCGACCCGTCTAATGTTTATTTCATTTTTGTTTGGAGTTGTTTAGAAACATAAGTTCGCTTGAAAGTATAGCTTTTTATTTAATTTTTAGGGAAAAAAATATGCAGTATAAACTTTCAATGTAGAAATTTTGTGTGTGGTTCAATGTTATCAGATCAGGCCAATTATCTCACAGATTTTAACCAGTCCGGCTATCAATTTAACACGGCACGTCTTTTCGAGATTTCGTGTCATGCGCATTGCCGATTTTTAAATTTAGAGTGGTAGTGCACTGACGTGAAATCCCGAAACGCTTGATTTAAGTTGTGCCACTTTTCCAATTAGGCATTGTCTCACTCCCCTTTTCTCTGGACAAAACCTGCATAGGTTGTCTTCTGTCAGACTCCCAGTATCCTTACTGCCTTGCGGCTGCAGTTCAGTAGCTCTGTGGTGTTTGTATCCACCATTTACGAAATTTGCGGTCTACCTAGTTTTTGATAAAATGGTTTACATAACATAGATTATTTCAAAAGTTACATGCTGCTTTTTAGTTAATGTAATGTTTACTATAGTTCCTATTTGTATTTGGTTTGTAAAATAGATACTTACAGTAACTCTTATTTTGCTTCCTTTCGCTGCAAGCTCCTTTCTAAGGGTTTCTGTAAATGCGGTAACCGCAAATTTCGATGCTGAGTAGACACTTTGTCGAGGGATATTCAGCACCGCATGACCTACAAAAAAATAGTGTCTACCTTAATTGTAACAGAGGTAAAAAAGATAGTCAGCTGACTTTAATGGGCTATTAGAATGATTAAAATATTATTTTACAAAGCCAAATGCAAATTATTATTTTCATAAATCAAATAAGCATATGCCAAAGATAAGTGTTTGATTCTAGTTTTTTCGTTAATTATTATACCTGCAATGCTGTTTATATTAACAACATGTCCGTCGATGTTGTTTTCTTCCATACTTTCAACAGCCTGTCTTGAAGCAACGGCTAAGCCAAAAAAGTTTGTATCCATAATTCTCTTCCATTCATCAATGTTACCTAAAAAATATTTTTTTAAAAATCATGTTTTTTTTTCGAACTTTAAAAAGTTACCGTTTACGATTGTAGTTGCGGCTCCAAGTCCAGCATTGTTAACAAGAATCGATATAGGTCCAACATTTTCCTTGATCCACTTAAATGCTTCCAAAATCTCATCTTGTTTTGACAAATCTGTCTTAAAAGGAATGAATTTACCCTTTTTACCACCCAACTTCTTTGCGAGTTCGTCTAGTCTTTCTTTGCGTCTTGCTAAACCAACCACCTAAAAAATACATGTTTTAAAATGGGAAACTAAAATTTTGGAGAGGCATTGTTGCCGTAAAAAGTTATCAGCCTCCTCATACAAAAGTTCAGATACATGCAGGCGCGTGCTGGAGCGGTTTTAGGACCCGAAAAACTATTCATCACATGCAGGGCCCATAAGGCATCTCCGAACAATATTGACGAATGGGAAAACATACAGGTTGTTCCATTTCGACACTTTTATAGAGTATCTCCCTAATTGCTGCTATCAAAAAAGTAATATATAGTAATATTTGAATATTTTCGCTCGCTTAAGAGATTCAGAAAAATGTTTTATACAAAAATTTCTTTATGATGGTTGAATAATCTGCAGATTTCAGAATAAGTATTGGGGGTCAGGTAAAAAAGTTATCGGACCTTACCTCATTTATTTAAATGGAACACCCTATATATTTTAATATTATGTTTTTAAAAATATAACACACCGCGGGTGATATTAGTTTTCTATGCGATTTATTTAAACTTTATTACTTTATTAAAAAAGCTAATATCCTAGAAAAAAACTATATTGACATTGTTATTTAATTAAACTTTATCTTGGACGATGTCGTGTCGCGTGGGTGTTGTCAAGACCGGTGCGGTCGAGTTAAACAGTAACGGGGCTGACTATTACTTTTAATAGTTTTTTTTATTTAGCCGTGTCGTAAGCTTTAAGGTTTTGGAGGACCCTTTAAAAGAACCTTACAAGGGCCCACCGGGAAACTCCCAGTATCCCGGTGGGCCAGCACGCGTCTGGTTACATGCAGGGGTAAAGTGTTGATGTAAGGATTTTATTGGGCAGTGTGAGCACTATTATGACTGAGGTTTTGGATTTCAGAAAGCTGTATGCCCAATGGGTGCCGCATTCGCTAACAAAGAAACAAGAACACATTCCAGCTGTCTCATCAACACTTGAACCGTTTTAGAAAAAAAAAATAACTATGGAGAAGGCTTGAATGATCCTTAATCAAAACGACGGAGTGGTGTGAAACCAGTACTTTGACTCTGAGCAAGATAGGATTCAAAAATCGGCATCAGTTTTTTGGGATGCAAACGTATTTTTTTCGTGGATTACCTTCAAACTCAGATTAGCCAGCGGAGAGGCGTATATACGCCGCCGGCGAATTAGCACGCGGAGCGAAATATAATGGATTAGACGTACTGGCGCTTTCTCTCTCTCCAACCACTACAAGCGAGTTTTACGCATGGATAACCTATCTTGAACTATGAAGGTCAGTGGTTTTACGCATTAAACATAAGATGAGTATTGTCATTTTATTACAATAACTAATAAACATAATAATATTGTTAGTTTAATGCATTGTTAAAAAAACTTTTTTAATATTAAATAAACTTACCTGAAGTCCATTTTTAACAAACTTTTCTGCAATAGCAACACCAATTCCTGCACTAGCACCTGTTACGACAGCAATTTTTCCTTCCCAGCGTGACATGTTCGTCTTGCTTTATAATACCTACTGACCTGAAAGTTTGAAGACAGGTACACTGTAACTGGTATCTAGTTATGATGCCATCTGCAGTAAGTGTTAGTTTTACGGAAGATAGGCCGTGAAAACTGGATTTTTTTAAAGGAGAAATTATTTATTTTAGAATATACAGCTAACAAGTTTCCTAATTTTTAACTGTTAACTAGAAATAAGCTGAAAAAACACATACAGAAATGTGTATGTGTAAGTGTTTAGAAAATAACATTATTTTTTGTTATAGACATTTCCACATAAAAATATACGAAATACACTTGACCAACGAACAAAATTAAATACGTTCTAGTATAAAAATATTAGTATGGAATAGTTTACTTTGCATTAAAAATTTATGAAATTTGTAAAATATGATTAATATTAATTAAAAAAAAAATGTTTCATGAAGATAATCGTACTAACCTGATGAAAAGATGAACACCAAAATCATTTAAGCATAATCATACAACAATTTATATACTTGATTTTATTTATGAGGATGACAAACAAATTTCTATTTGTTTAATTGTTGTTATTAAGTAATGCTTGTTTACTAGTAAATACTAGTTACTTAGTAAATACTGATGAATTTTTAAAAGTTGAGTGCTTTATTTTTTAATTTTTGCTACATCTTTTTTTTATCTTATCACGAAGGCCTATAGCCTAAGTACTAATGTATCTAGGGTACCTTAAGTGAAGTAAAAGGTATAGTCACAGGACTTAGAGATTTGGAAGGAAAGGGGGAACCTCTGTAAGCAGCAAGTTCATAGTCTAGACATTCTGGGGACTATAAAAGGATGCATAAGAGTGGCACTAGGCGTTGCTTAGCTGAAAGTTACTAGAAAAGAAATTATATCGGCTTATTTCTTGTTGCAGAAGTCGTGAAAATACCTATAAAGGAGCGATAGATCCCCTACAGCTCGTCAGTGGGCAATAGAGGAATCATTATTCATTATTAAGGCGAACGGTTCTTTTTCGAATGAAATCAAGAATGCTAAGAGTTGTGGGAGACGCCGTTTCTTAACTATGGAAACAATATTTTAAAAAGGTCCAAATTGGAATGGATACAGAGTATACAGACAAGAAGGACGAAATACTTTCTGGTTCGGAAGAGAAATCGGAACTTTTTGAAGCTTCTGTGCCAATGGATATAACTTGTTTATACCAGTTAAGGTTATTCTTAATCTTAAAAGTTACTCTCACAAGATAAATGACTCTTTGTTCCGCAGCACTCAACTGCTCAAAAGTAATGGATGAGTATTGGCCATAGACATGCATATCAAAACAAATGGACCGGCACACATGCTCACAAATTGATTCTAGAATGAGACAGAAGAGGATAGAGCCAATCAGGGCAAACCGGCAAAAAGTTCAAGCGTCATTATTATTGTTTACGTGTTTTAGTGCATATGTGTTCGATTTTCTGTATTTTTCTCCGTTATTTTGTGTTAAGTGACTATTCTATAATATTAAGTGTTCTATAAACTACTAGTGACATTATTTAACAATGGATGAGTCTTGCTCCGCTATAAATTGTACGTCCAGGAGAACAAAAGGAGTGAAATTAAAAGTAAACACACTTTTATTTCTTTTTTTAATGAAAAAGTACAAACCATGACATTAAGAGCAAATGTCTGGTATTCCCAGGTACAATCTATTTATTTAAAGTGTTTTTGCAAAAAATCTAATTAGACAATATCAGTATATTTAAATTTTATGAGTTACTTGATTAATAACTCAAATTAAATAAAAAAAAATGTAAAACGCGCCTTTCTCATTTAAATTCTTAAGCTTTTTGCCCTGACTAGCTCCATCTCTCTCTCGAACCTCTCTTTCTAATGTTGGCCGCAAGCGCCGATCGTTGCGTTTATGGAGAGGAACCGGTCCATTCGTTTTTAAATGTCAATGGTATTGGCAGACTTTTTTTGCAACCGCGAACATGACATGTGTTTTTGAGGCATTCAATTGGACAAGATTTTTGGCGCCCCAATCTAATATTAATTAAAGGTCCTGTATAAGAGATAGCTGCATGCCAGGAACAAAGTTATGTAAAGAGCAAAGATCTAGGATTCACCAAAAAACTTGATACTTGTTTCAGTGCGACACTTTTTGCAAGCTTCGGCGTTTTTTTTTCATTGGCCTCCTATCATATAAACATATCTAAAATATGTAAAAAAAAACCAAAACCCTAGAAGATTTACGATGTTCGTAGATCTTCACGACGACTTATCAAATGTGTAGGGAACAAAAGAGTATCAATACGTTAATACTAATAATACTATCAAGGTATGATGTCACAGTTGTGGTTAGTTATACTTAGTTGTGGTTCCAGAACAAAATATTTTCCTTGATGACTGTAAATTTTTTTATTAAAATAATCTTTTGGTTTTAGGCTGTTGAAAAAAAATAACTTTATGTTATTTTTATAAACAAAAATGTATATTTTTAAAACAAACATATTTAAATAACACATTCTTTTTCATGGAAATACCTTTTATAAAGATTTTATCAAAAATTAAGAAGAATCAATTATAAAGATATAACTCGAAATGTGTAAAAAAAGACCGTTTCTGTCTGATCTCGACAACCTTATCAACGTCTTCAAAACTTAAGCCGACCAATGCCTTTTTTATTACCATTGGATGGGGCTATTTGGTTTATGCGGGGTTATTTGGTTTTTATGCCAAAAATATTTTGTTAATAGCAAGATATGACAACGCTGTTGTATTTACGTGAGTAACATCTTTAGCGTAGGGTAGGGTTTCAAGGCTAAGGTCTGGCGGCAAAAGAAATTCAGTATTGTTTGGTCTGTCGTTGGGGGAGGTTCTCATAGATTGACTTCAGAATAACACTTTTTAAAACGCTGCGAACTTCTAGATCTCCAGTACTAACGGTACGTAAACAAAGTGTTTTATTGATGTGGGATAATTGTATAGGGATTGGGGAATAATATATTGTATCCGAAATTTAATTCATTATTTGAATGTTTTTTTGGGGACTATTTGGCTGCAGTGGGGCTTTTTGGGTTAAAGTATGGGACTATTTGGTTTATTTAAAATATACATTTTATCTATTTATTTTTTTGTTATAGATGGTGCGTACGTATCGTAGACGGTATACTAATGCTAGAAAGTGCAAAAATTTTAGACCCTATTTATCATACAGCGAGCAGGACTTACAAAATGCTCTTAAGGCTGTTGAACGTGGAATGTCATACCAGAAAGCTTCGAAGGAGTTTAAAGTGCCCGCTGCTACTATAGGACGTAAAGTAAGAGGTGATAACAAGATTCAGCCAGTCGCAGGTCATCCCCAACTTTTTAATCAAGAAGAAGAGTTAGCATTTGTTCACCATGTAACTGTTATGGGCGAATGGGGTTTTCCGTGCGATAAAATGGATTTACGATTTATCGCAAAAAGGTATTTGGATAAGCGTGGACGAAAAGTATCAATTTTAACGAACAACATGCCCGGCACGGACTGGGCACTCAACTTCATGAAGCGCCATAAGAACGAACTACCATCCCGCTGTTGCTCAAACATATCAACAAAATGTTCTGCTGTTTCGGGCGAAGTTATTGACAGTTTTTTCCATAATTATACTTCCGAGATTCAAGGTATAAGTGCTGATTGCTTAGTAAATTACGATGAGACCAATGTAACAGATGATTCTCGGGCAAAAAAATGTATCTTTAAACGGGGATGCAAATACCCTGAAAGAATATTAAATGCAACCAAAACATCAATTAGCATTATGTATGCAGGGGCAGCTGATGGAACTTTGTTGCCTCCTTATGTAGTGTATCGTTCAGAGCATTTATGGGACACATGAAAAGAAGGAGGCCCACCCGCTGCTCGTTACAATCGTTCAAAGAGCGGGTGGTTTGACTCTGTTTGCTTCGAGGATTGGTTTCATCGTTTCATACAATAATAGTTCCATATTTTCGTACCAAACCAGGAAAAAAAGCATTAATCGGTGACAATTTGTCGTCACACTTCTCAAAATCTATCATTGAAACATGTGAGCAAATGGATATTCATTTCATATGTTTACCCGCAAACTCAACACATTTAATGCAACCACTAGACGTGGCATTTTATGCGCCCCTTAAAAGATATTGGCGAGATATTCTAAGCTCTTGGAAAAAAAGTGAAGGACTACGAGTCAATACTCTGTCAAAAGACAGTTTTCCACGTTTACTTCTGAAACTTCAAAATAAATTAGAACAAGAGAACAAAGGATCCGCCAATATTATTTCAGGATTTCGAAAAACGGGCCTATACCCTGTGGATCCACAAAAACCGAAAGAAAGGTTGCCACGACTAATTAAAACAGATGATACTATAAACAGCAGTGTATCAGAGGTTGTAATTGATATTCTTGCTAATCTTCGTAAAGACGCAGCTCCTACAGCAACTCGGCGACGTAGAAAGCGAATTGAAATTCCAGCAGGAAAGAGTGTCTCTGCTGGGGACTTTGGGGAACCCTCAACCACCCAAGGCACAACTGGCAAAATACAGAAAAATAACAAATGTTTAGACACTGATGATAACGACACTACTACAGAAGATGAATTCGTAAATTCTTCATCTGAAGATACACTTCCCTCAGATAATGAAAGCATTTGTTCGCAGAAGGATGTACCTAAGAATGGGAAACTGTCGTGCGAAATACCGCTGTTAAATCCCCAGATAGGAAATTGGATTTTAGTGAAATATCTTGGCAAAAAAATGGAAAGGCATTACGTTGGACAAATTTATGAAGTTTCAGACAATTCTGGTAACCAGATCTACAAAGTAAAATTTTTGAAAACAAACGCAGGCAAACAAATTTTATTTGTGGAAACTGGCAAAGATGAAGATTATATCACAAGGGATATGATTTTAAAAATTCTTGGTAACCCTACACAGAAAGGAACGGACAAACGATGCTTTTTAGAATTTCCTGAAGAAGATTTCAGTCGTTGCCATTGGTGATATTTCTCATTTTTTTAATAACATCATGCCTTTTGATAACTCTTTGTTACAATTTATGTTATGTTTATTTTCTGATCTTGGTAGCTTATTTGTTAGAATTTGCGTTATTTTGTACCAAAATATATTTTTTATCAATGTCATACTTGTTTAAAAATTATATTGTACAACCCAATTAGCCCCATAGATAGTTTTACTTCGTTAGAACCCATTTTGCAACGTTGAACCAATAAGCCCCACCCTATGGGGTTATTTGAGTCGGGTAAAAAATAATTTTTTTTGGCTCTGCCGTAAACCGGCAAAGCCACATTTTCTATACAGTTACTAGGGTTAAAAGGTATTTACATAAATCAGTATAAATACAAGATATATGTTTTCAATATGTGGATAAATTAACAAAAACCCAATAAAATTGAACCGAATAGCCCCGTCCTACGGTACTCCAAAGAGATGTAAATCACATAGTGATATAATCAGATTATTGTATAATTGGGAAATAAACTTTGAATGCATTTTTTCGAAGACATTAATTGTAATCAATTAGGCAGTATGAGGTCGGACGTTATCATGCAACAGAACGGTACGCTTGATTAAAATGCTCGTTCACTCAACCGATCGGTCAAGACAGCCTTGCTGTCCTCAAATACGGTGGCCATGTTGGTTTGTGTTGTCGAAGTTTTCAGTCGTCCTATGTGCGGCAAATTAACGGCCTGTGTACGGTCCTCCTCATATTTTTTACATTAGTCAAACACCTAAGTTTTTGATAAGGTTAATTTCCCTTATTGTGCTTGAGTTCTTTGCAAAATATAACTTTTTGCTTTAGCCCCCTCATTTACAAAAAATTAACTAATATGCATTACGCAACGAAAACATAAACTGTTTGCTCTGTCATTTTGACAATTACTAAATGAAAACAAATTTAGTTACTATGACATGATGCACGCCTTCTAGATATCTCATTCCAAGAATGTTAAGACGGAAAGAAAACACGTTTAATTATATATGTTATTTATTAATGTATAACAAACAGTAAAAAAGTTGAAAAATATACCATTATGTAAAATGAAAAATTTACGGATTAAATAAAAAATAAATATCATACAAAGAAAGTAAAAAGACTTATTTTAAAAACAGATAAACTTGTGTAACAAAAACTAAACCATTTGAGTTTTATGAATATGTTCATAACCAGTCTTTAAAAGTGAAAGGAAATGTTTATTTCCGTTCATTTTCTCTAAGGAAGAGTCGTCCACCAACATATCAATAGGAGGTAGAAGGTTGTTTGGATCCGATCCCAAGGCCAGAGCAAGATCAACTAGCCGGAAAAACAAGGTAGTTTGTAAGCATTCCAGTGGATCATCCAAGTTGTGAAATTCCCAGGTGTCTCTTCGTAAAGCAGCTCTCCAAATCTAAAATATATTTAGGTCTTTTTCAAAATATTCTCTTACCTTACAAAGATACATCTATTGCTAAAAGGTTTCGGTATGAGATTTTTCTGTATAAAATGATAAACAGTATACTTACTTGTAAAACAAGTTCAACACGTTCAGTTTCCTCTTCAACAAATCCAGCTACATCTAGCGCCCTTTTAAAGTCCAATTCGGTGGCATCTGTATATTCCGGACAAATATATAAAGCAATTAAATCTCTTGGTTGAAGTACACGTGGTTTTATGGCGTCAAAACCATACTGTTGTAGAACATAATCGGGAATATGCTCTTGGTATGATATCAATTCAAGGCGTTTATTAACTTCCTCTAAATGATCCAAAGTATCACTTGCTTGTGGAGCTAAAACAATAAATTGATGTATATATTAAACAAATCGGTCAGAGTTTCACTAAAATTACCAGCCAGTTTTGCTAATTTGCTTAAACTAAACATTGTTTTCTGTCTTGTAATCAGTTCTGTTTCATTTTCGCCTAGTTGTCGTAATGTTTCAGCGGCCGATGCAAAGTCTCTATCAAAAGTTTGCTGCATCCATGAAAGAGTTGGGTATGCTTCCAAAAATTTGCTTAGTTTGTCCTGACCCTCTGGTAACCGTCCACCTACTTGACGATACCTAAAATTAAAATAAAAAAATGTATCTGATATGTTTCGACCTTTTGCTGTTAAAGGGTTAAGTATGAATAGGTATTTTAAACTTTGCCACTATCTTGTAGACTTGAAAGGCTTTAAAATATAAGTTAATTGCATGCAGGCTGTCCGGAAATACGTCGATTTAGGTCAACCTTACTATGAAACAAAACCAATAGCCAGGTTTAGGTAATGTTTGTTTTTGTTTTAATATTTTAAATATTAATTTGTACAATAAAACAGGAAAAGCTTCCATAAGTCATGATTAGATCTTGATTTAAATTTAGCGTTTGATAAATACGATGGTGGAAAAATATACAGGTTGCCTATAAAGTAGTAAAAGTTGGGTTGTTTGGGGTTGAACTGAAATTCATATCTTTTAAAAGAAAAAATGTGGCCTCCAGTTTTTATTATGATTTGCATCAACCTTCTGTCTTTATTATGATTCAGATTCAATTATACCTGTCTAATAATTTCGCCTGTTTTCCGTCTCTCAAGTAAGAATTATATACATATTCAGAAAATCCAGAGTCTTTAAATCTTCGCATATATTCATTCAATCTTTCTTCGTTATTTGTACTCTCACAAATTTTCATTAATATCTCCAAATCTAAATACTTTTCAGCCAACATTGCGGCCTTCTCCCAAGCCTTTACGGCAACTAAAATATAATTGTCTCAGTATACACAATGTATAGTATGTCTCAAATCGGTGGTACATGTATGAGGAAATTTTTTGTTAAAAACTTGTACTTCAAAACTTTTAGGCAAAATTATAATATTCGATAGTTCTCTAAGGCATTTTTTGCTATCTACAGAGAAGTTAAGCAACGTAGCGTGCGGGTAGTAGTTGAAAGGATGACTGGTAAGGTGACCGCTGGCGAACACCGCGAGCAGTTGTGTGTGCTTCGAATGTCAGTTAAACTGTTGGTCACATCTATATGACGTTACTCAGACGTAAATGAAAGTACTAAGGAGGTAGTAGGAGGAGGAGAAATGAGTTGAAAAGATCGATACCGGACGAGTAATAAAGGATATGTGTTTCTCCAATAAATTGGCTCTTGTAGTAAAATTAATCAGTTAAACAATAAGTGTTTATCGGCTTTGGAAAGGGACATACTATAAAAAATATTTCCAGATCTATATAAAAAATTATAATTAGTATAAGTGATCTAACTGAATCTTGATCTGGGGTAGAAATACAAAACGTCAAATTCAAGTTTTAAGATTAATGTTTGTAGAGCAGAAAACTTGCTTTAGAGAATTAGAGTCAATTTATAAACCTAACGTTACCGCTGCCATAAATATTTCCGCTGACAAGTTAACTATTCATAACCGTTAGCAGTTCAGTTGTCGATCGAAATTACCCAAGTTTTATCTTTTTGACGTTGGGCGTTGGCTGACGTTCATGGACGACCAATAAGATTGCATCCTTAAGTCACGTGTTGATTATGGGCTGTGCAGGGAGCAGTAAGACATAATAAGAGTCCATATGAAGCATAATATTTACTATTTTCACACTTCATTTTCGGATGTTTAAATATTTTTTAGTTTAACATAAACCCCAGTGTACATATTTCTCAACAAAAGTGAAAAGAACTTAGTGACAAATGACAGTATTGACACTTCAATTGAATGTTAAGAATATCAATATCAGGTTTATAAATAAATTGAACAGTTTACAAACAGCAGCGGCATCAGTACATCAACAGCACTGTAACATCCGATAACGCAATGTCAAGTTTATAAATTGCCAGTAATAGATTATATAAGAAAGCACTTAAAACAACGCTGCCGAAAAAATAAATTAAATTAAATAAAAAATTTCTGAAAAACTATAAGAACTTTAAAAACAGATTTAACCTATTTTTCAAAGAAATTCCCTCGAACCACTTTTCCAAATTTAATGATTTGAGACACACTTTACTATGTTAAGAAAGATCTCTTACTTAACGGTTTTATAAGTTTATTCCTGTCTGAACAATACTGTTTGTACAATATTTTCTCTCTTGTACTTGATTTAATACTAGCTAGGTGAGATTTTCTTCCATCCAAAATTAAATCTGTCAACATGACAAAATCTTCCAACAAAATCTCTCTTAACTGACCGTGCGTTACTTTAAGACCATAATTTAGTGTGAGGGAATGCTACAAAACATCGGTTGGTTTATAGTTTATAACAAAGAAAAACGAACATTACACTTACCTGTAGCATAAGAGCATCAACAAGTCCTTCTGGTCCACCAGCTGCTGTCCACGGAAGATACTCCAGGTTCATAGACTTGGAAATTTCGTTTAAAGTAAATATTTCCGAATTTTGTTGTCTACTTTGATTCACTTCATTCAAAACGGTTAACATAATTTGATTTCCTTCATGTATAGTCTTGGCTACATCAACAGGGCTTAAGGATGAATGGGAAGAGTCCTCACACATTTTAGAAAGCCATAAGATGCCTTCATGAACCCGACTTACTTCCCTAAAGAACACATCTTGCCTTGAAAGACCCGAACCAGTATCAGTACTAAAGTTTTGAACAGTTTTTTCAAGAGCATCTTCAAAGAGGGCACTGGCTGGTAGACTCTTCAACACTATAGCGGCTGTTACTTTTTCTGACAGCTCGGCTAGAAAATGTACAGTTGTCATTTGAGCATCTCTTACAGTGATACCTGTCAGTTTCTCCCAAAGACCTGACTCCTTCAAAATTTCAAATACAGAGCATTTGCCTTTTGTTTATCGACAAGCTGTTGAAGGACCAGCATCGCATGTGAGCTTCCAATCCCTTGCGTTCCTTTATCCCCCTGAGTCCATCTTGGATCTCCAGCGGGAATATCATCTAGAATATCCTTACTGAGTTTAGCTACTACCGTGTCTAAAGGTCCATCAACTCCTGGCAGCAACGGCATGTCACTTGGAAATAATGTATTGACCATATCGTAACATTCAGACTGAAATTAAAAAATATTATCCCTGCTACATTGTAAAAGTTTACGAATAACTTAGATTTATTTAAGAGTCCGACTAAAAGAAAGTGAGCGAACTGAAATGAAATTAAATGAATACACGACTTCTGTAAATAAATAGGGATGAAAAACCTAAAAACGATGTAAAACTTGACTAAAAAGAATAAGTTTAAACTTCTAATTTCTAAAAATTTAATTCTTACATTTCAGTATAGTATCGTATCACTTATACTATAAGACGAAAATAATAGTCAGGGAACTGTCACTATTTCGAAAAAAATACAACAGCGGCATAAAATAGTATTTTAAAATCTACGCAGTGGCGGCAAATTTAGCAATATACGTGTAACATTTACGAGTCCTGCTGTATAGTCGTACTAACGGGTTTTGTCAATGTTTGTTTCTTTTTTTGTTTGTATTCTATTACTTTAAATATCAGTTTGTAAAATGTTAGAGAGAGAGAGAGAGAGAGAGAGAGAGAGAGCTATAAGTATTGGTCCGCCTGCTAAAAAAATAAAAAGACATTTAATGAG
The DNA here is from genome assembly GCA_019359885.1 of Listronotus oregonensis. Lineage (NCBI taxonomy): Eukaryota > Metazoa > Arthropoda > Insecta > Coleoptera > Curculionidae > Listronotus > Listronotus oregonensis. The sequence continues at coordinate 239,202 of JAHBCN010000355.1, read as the reverse complement.
CTTAAACTAAGTATAAAAATTTTCGTGCTCGAAACCCCGAGGTAGTTGCGCAGCAGAATTGTGCGGGAATTTAAAAAAATTGTGTTCTCGGGCAGTTTTCGGATTACTTAATGTAGTATAGATAAAAGGACGGAAAAAATGAAGAGGAAGAAAGAAAATTTTCTAGATGATTACATAAAATAGGCAATTTGCCGAAAAGTGCACAGTTTTTCTAGGATATAAAATTTTCTTCTGATAAGGGCCGTCGGCTGATTATTATCTATATAGATAGTGACTCTGAGTTTTCAGATTTTGGTCTCAACGTTTTTAAAAAAAAAAGGTTTTCCGTTCCGTATGGATGCGCTTGAAGCTTCTGCTTGGCGAAAAGCCGACATAATGGAATGGTTAAAATCAAAAGAAAACATACGATTTGAAAAAATATGTAGTAGAGTTATTTGATATTATCCGTGCACTTAAATATCGGTAAAGTAAAGATGTTGTCGATGAAATGCCATATGAACGAGGGACAAGGGGTGTTACTTTATTCCGATTACCGCCGTGCTACTGTGAGCTTAAATCCATAAAACTTATATGAGCGGAAATAAAGGATGACGTTGCGAAAAAAACATTATTTAAATAAATTGACGTTAAAGTTTTTTTAAATAAAGCTATTGCCGGCGTAACAGCAGATAACTGGCGGAAGTATAACGCACATGGCGAAAAACAAGAACAAAAATGTAGGACTTTAATACTTCCGTCGAAGTTATAGTTAAAGCTATTATTATTACTTTTTCTAGAACAAACCAAAAATATTGACGATTCTGACTTAAATTCCGATAACTGTTTTTTTCTGAGGTCGAATAACGTAGTACTATTTCTTTATAGTACAATTTTGTTGCTAATTACTATTTAATTAAAATTATAAAGATTTTATTTAAAAAGGAATTGTATAGGCCTTTTTTCATTCTTTACTGCCCTTGGAGCGTCATAGTATAGGTTCAGGTAATTCTTCAAGAACTTAAACTGAATTACGTTTTTTACAAAAAAAACAGTAAATTTCCTTCCTTCCTAGGATGAAATCCCCATCCGAGGATCCCATCTTTTTAAAATCCCCGTAATTTTAATGCAATTTTTCAATTCATATGCCCAAAGAACTTTTTCTTTCTATTTTTAAATTTTACGACAAGGCTAAAGAATCTCTATACCAATATTATATGGTTGGGTGAAAATATTGCTCCTTTACTTCCTTATTTACTTATTTCAGATTTCGCTCTGCGCCGCCTGACGAGATATGGCAAAACTACCTATTCGAAATCCACAAACCCGTTTTGATTTTTTGAACATCATTGCCATGCCCACCTAGATGACACTTTTTGACATTTTAAAACATTTTTATCATCTTTTTCGCAATATGCTTTACTGGTTGCATGGGATTAGTCTGTTAGATGGCTCCACCCTGACTTTACAAAAGTTTAATGTATTCTCTCCGTGACCCTTCGTTAGTCGTGTCTTGGCTTACAGCAAACATGATCATCCCCGATATGGCTGAATCACGTAGTCGTCGTCTTAGCCACACCCGAGGATTCCATTCTTTTGGAATCTTCGTTATTTTAATGCAATTAGCAAAAGCATACTTCTAACGACCTAATCTACTAATTCTTTATGAACCCTATGCCCAAAGAACTTTTTCTTTCCATTTTTAAATAAAAAATAATATATATATATATATATATATATATATATATATATATATATATATATATATATATATATATATATATATATATATATATATATTATATATATATATATATATATATATATATATATATATATATTGCTGTTTTTAAAATGGATTCTAATTTTTTTAAATACTAATATAGTTTTACTTGGTCAAGCATTGTAACGATAAATTTGACAACATAGGTTAGTCTGTGACACCGTAGTTGTAGCATGTGTACTCTGTGGCCAACCCCACTTATTTACCTACTCTTTTGCTCTTAAATAGAAACAGCCGAATGGTGCTAAATGGTATGACCTATGAATGGAACACTGGTATCTAAAAATTTTTGTTTTCCATAAACTTACCAGCTGATTTCTAACGTGAAAAATAAAAGCAGCCTTAAGCTGGCTAGCTGTATCTATGTGAGCACTATAAATTTCATAAGGATCCATATGGTAAACAGAAAGATTATTGGTGGCGGATAGTGACTGATCTTGGATCGAGCATTCCAGGGCTGATGAAGGTGCAGTAAGATTACTACCAATATCACCATCAGTGCCACTTACAGCTACAAGCCCGTGTTGACGAGAAAAGAAAATTGCTTGGTTCATACAAATGGATGCGCCTAAAAGTATAAACATGAGTATTAGAGATCCAAAAAGAATATTTTTCAAGATGTCTTACTAAAGATATGATCACTAGGATGGTGAAAATCTAACGTGTCAGGATCTTCTTGTGGCTTAATCACAGTTATACTTTTTGTACTATAAAGATAGGCATTATTTCCACACAAAATAAACCTATAGTTCAAGGATTCTCCTGGGTTCTCATCCCTATAAAGGCCCATTATTTTTAAAAGCAAAACATCTTTGGGTTGTGTTGGAGAATTTCCGTTTTGAGTAGGTATTGAAACCATAGCATAGTAAACCTTAAATATAAAGCAAGATAGTTACTCATTAATAAACATAGACCTGTTTAATAGTTCCTTAGAAGGAAATAAACTAGCGCAAACTTATTAAACATATTTTCTAATTTGTGATGCCTGTGTGTGATTACAGTAGAGTCCCGCTAATCCGAACAAATTGGGACCGAACCATGTTCGGATTAGGCGGAATTTTATCACATAATGCCGTATTATTGTATTTTTGAGGCATATTTAGCGCCTGATGTGTAAAATATTAAAGGTCAGACGCGAATAACACCTTTATTATTTAACAATAGATGGTGTAAAGCCGATTTAGTGCATTGCGTTAGAACATCACTGACTTTAAATTGTGCTAGTCAATAATTTGTACCTAAGTGTCTACCAAATAAATAAATTATGTATAAGATTTTGTTAATAAACGTACAATGTAACTTGAAAACACTTGTTTTTCTTTACTTTTCCTAGTTCTTAAATTTTATAAGAATCATTTTCTTTGTCCTGGCCCTGTTATGTTTTTTAGAATATAAAATGTAGTTTTTAAGATATGTAATTGCAAAATATTGTTAATAAAATAAACCATTTAGTCCAATTGTTTTTTCGTTATGGATATCTGCCAAAAATGGTTTGACACCTGCAACAGTGCAATGACCCATAACTTATTGAGACGGACCGAATCAAAGCGTTGTTTGAGGGGCGAATGTAGACCTTACCAATACCAATGTTGTCTTGCCGAAGGAGAATAACAACGGCAAACTAAATTCTAGGGATTATTAAATTTCCGTTACCCTATCAATAGGAAATTTAAATTATAAAGGTGTTTTTTTAAATAAAAACTGCTAAACTGTTCACATAAACAAAAGGACAAATCCTAAGATTTAAAAAGTTTTTTTAAACATAAATAAAGAACGAAATTGCGATAATTCATTTTAGCCATGACAAATACTTTTGTTAACACATAATTATACAGTGTTAACTAAGATTTTTTGAATATTAAGTCAGAAAAGTTCATTACACATAAAAAATACTTTCCAAGAAATTACCAGATGTAGATCACGCTTTTTAATTTTTTTTTGTCGTAACAAAAGTAAATTCAAGGACAAATCACTTTCCGGAACATTATTATCTCCTTTTTAGATGTGTCTAAACTAAAAACTTAAAGGGCAGTTGGCGTAGATAAGTAACCAAGGGCCCCTGGGCAAAAACAACACTGGGGCCCTATCTAAACAGGTTAAAATATAAATACTTTAAAGTCAAAGTCAAAGTCAAAAAATAGCTTTATTGTCAAATGACACAAAAATATCGTAGACAAAGCCATATTTATAATACCTATAATAAAATATACAATTAAACAGATAAGTCATTTTTAAAATTAGATGTACAAAGTTAAAGCAACAACAAAATATTTTTACAGAGCAGTCAAACAAAGATCAAACTAAAAAAAAAAATAAAACGCTTACACTACTAGACAATAAATCAGTCAATTCTATATATTATCCAGTCAACCAACACATCTATCTGTCATTATAAAACTCGTCAAGAGTGTAGTATGCCTTCTCAGTTAAAAACCTCTTTGTCAGTCTTCTAAACCCTTTATGGCACTGTTGCCTCCTCAATAACAGAGGTAGCCTATTAAAAATTTCTTTCCCTCATAAATAAATGACCTTTTAATTAGTTCAGAGCGAGGAATGGGCATGTTAAGGGTAAAAGTCTGACGCAGGTTGTAATGAGTTGGCAATGACAGTTCATCCTTATACTTTTTAAAAACTAAACAGACCACCTCCAAAATATAAATACAAGTTAGGGTTAAGATAGAGTGTCTGACAAACAAGGGACGACAGGATTCACGAACCCTGGCTCCACACATATATCTAATTGCTCTCTTTTGTAACACAAATACAGATCCGAACAGATATTGAGAACATTATCCCCAAAAACAAATACCATAACGAAGATGGGATTCGATTAGTGAAAAATAGGAATTTCTTGCAATAGATAAGTCAAGATTGTTATATATAACCCTCAGTGCATAACAACCTGAAGAGAGTTTATTACATAATTATCAATGTGATTTTCAAACTTTAGATTGCTGTCAATAGTTAATCCCAAAAATTTAATTGCATTTGGCATAGCAATTAACTCATCTGCCAAACAAATGTTATCCAAGTAACACCTAAACGTCAAGATATTAGTCTTCGAAATATTAAAAGATAATAAATCTGCATCACACCACTGTTTTATCTTACACAAGTCGATAATTAAATTGCCCTTTAACCGATTAATGTCAGTATCATGCCAAAGAATGGTGGTATCATCCGCGAAAACAGTGAACCTTCCAGCTATTGAAAGGCGAGGCATGTCGTTAACGTAGATGAGGAACAGTAGCGGACCCAGAACCGAACCTTGAGGAACACCAACCCCAGCACTGAGTTCGTCAGAATTAACATCATTATAAACAACCGTCTGAACACGCCCAGACAGATAAGAGCGAAACCACTCCAGAGCAATCCCCCTAAATCCATATGCCTCCAACTTCCAGAGCAGAATCTGGTGGTCCACACAGTCGAATGCTTTCGACAGATCGCAAAACACCGCAGCGGCAGCCTCCCCAGAGTTCAGGTGGAAATACAAATGCTCAAGAAACTCAAAGATAGCATCGCTCGTGCCCGTCCGGTCCTGAAAGGCAAACTGAGATTCGTTCATAAGTTTGTGTTCATTCATAAAAGACATCATCCTCATCTTGACAATTTTTTCCACTATCTTCGCCAAGGTAGGCAGCAATGCTATAGGTCGAAAGTTTGAAGGATTGCCGTGATCGCCACCCTTAAAAAGCGGAATGATTACAGCCTTTTTCAGGCAGGATGGAAAGTTACCTGTAAGAAAGGAAGAATTTATTGCGTCGGCCAAAACCCAAGGCCCTCTCTGGCAAAGTCAAAAATATTTTAACAGACTGCCTATCCCACCCCGAAACATTCTTATTCTTAATTTTACCAAGAAACCCCCCGAATTTCCCAGCAGACACACAAAGAAAAATGTTTCAGACACTGATAGATGATCCAAGTAATCACGAGGATCTTTCGTTTGTGATATTTTTTGTGCCAGCTTGCCGGCAATACTACAGTAATATGAATTGAGCTCGGTCGCACTTAAGCTATTAGTTGTAGGTGTAATATTATTATTTTTGCCTCTCAATTTATTGACAATCTTCCAAGACTCCCTTGCTTTGTTTCTCGACCGTGCAATTCTTTCCTGAAAGTAAGTTTTCTTTGCAGATTTGATAGTTCTTCTATAAATTCTACGATATCCATTAAAGTAATTTAAAAATATCGTATTTTCATTCGCAAATTTTCTGATATAGTGAAGTGCGCGCATATTTTTCCCGGAAACTCTTAATCCTTTTGTGTACCAGGGCTTTCTTTTCTTTTTTTTTATCCTAATAATGGGAAATGCTAGGTTAAAGTTATTGCTCAACATTGAATGAAATTCTTGCAAGGGATCATTAGTAGCTAAAACACTATTCCAGTCGGACTGGTTACACAATAATAAGAATTTGTCAAAATTTCTCCTGCTATATAGCCTACCATATCTTACATTACTTTTAGTCTCAGACAAACCAATCTGCAACGAACCAACAACAGCCTCGTGATCCGACAACCCGGCACCAACAGTAGAACATATAACCTCATCCTTCCCCAAATTTGTACAAACATAATCCAAAATAAACGAAGACAATGCCGAAATCCGAGTCGGCCGGTCAACATGAATCAAAAGACCAAACGAACTCAACAGATCAGTCAGTATTCGAGTATTCCGGCTTGATCTGTCCGAGAAATCAATGTTCAAATCTTCGGTCAAGACTAAGGAGGCATTTACAGAGACCTGAGTCAATAACATTTCTAGTCTGTCAAAGAATAAGCCAATATCAGAGGAAGGCGATCTATAAATACCTAAAATATACAAATTTATTTTAGCCGAATATACAATTCAAAAATTCAAAAAGCTTTTCCTCTAACAAGTAGTCAAATCTATCTATACAAATAAAATTAAAATTACTTAAAATATCTTTTTGGACCAAGATCAAACTACCACCATTATTACATTGCGTACGTGAGTATTTTGATACCAGCGCATAATCTGACAAATGAAATGGTTCACCAGGTCTTAACCAATGCTCAACCAATACTACAATACTAGGAAATCTTAAAGATTCTAAAAATAAAAACAATTCGTCAGTCTTATTTCTGACAGACTGAATATTTAATAATACTAGGGTAAGTTCACTCTGGAAGAAGTCAGTCCTAAAAAAGAAGAAGATGAAAGATTGGAAAACAATCCTTCTGATGCTTTACTATCATTAACATGGTCACTTAGATTGCTTATAGGCACTGATCTTAGTACAACTTTAGATGTGTTCTGAACTTCACTTATATAAAAAGAAAATAATTTACACAATGAACCAGTCGTATATCGGTACCCAAACTCTTCCGAAGTATCGGTAATTAATCTCACCAAAATATTTTTATCACTTATATAGGACCTTATAAAATTTATAATTCTAAAATACTTATTTCTAGAAAAAAATTTAAAATCACATTTGAGACATAACAATAAATTAGTCGACCTTCCCACTGCCAAAATATTTCTTAGTAGAGAATAGTTTGGCACCGTGAACGAAAGGTTTAAACAAAATATAACATAGTCTTTTTCCATGTGATCAATAATTAGTGGAAATACAGTCTTACTAATTTGCTGCGACGTTGCACCACTAGCAACATAGCCTGTTGTTTCGTACTTATCATCTAGGTAACGACTTAGAACCACAGAATAATTTCGAGCGCTGGAATCACCATATATCAGTACCTTCCTTTTTCTAATCAGATTTACTTCACTGTGTGCATTCCTCTTACCATGCCGAACTCCATGATCTCCCAAATATGCATCTAGCCCCGAGGTGGATGGGTTAATTGGTTTTTGAAGTTCTCCAGAACCAAACGAATTAAGGCAGCAATTTGCAGGTTTAGGTATCTTAAGGGCTTCTAACTTGATATTCAGCTTTCCTATTTCTGAATAGTAGGACTGATTTTCAGCCTCAAGAGCTTTTATTGAAGTAACCATGCTTTTATTCAACTCGCTCAATTCCCCTAAGTCCTTCTGCAGACTTAATATTTTGTCGGCTCTCTAGGGAAACCTTCTGACTTGATACCTTAGCAAGTTCATTACGTAAGAAGACTAATTCTTCCCGTTTTGCGTTCAAAGATTCAACCATTTTCCTCTCTGATTCAAATACCTCATCCTCAAACTCTTGTGTTTTTCTTCGTTGTCTCCTATAAAGAGTATAAAGGTTATCTCTGGCTTTAATTTCTTTCTTAAGGCTGTCTATTTTTTTATTAAGTGTCGTGATAATTTTATCTTTTTCAGACTCAAGAACCTCAAATTTTTCATTATTTTCAAGGAGTTGCAATTTAAATTCGTGATTTGCCTGCCTCAATCTTTCTAATTCATTAACCATCAACTCCAGTTTAGGAATATTTTCTCCATCTAAGTTCCTGCATTCTCTGGAGCAATAAATTTTCTGTTTTTCTAGTTTTATATGTGTTTTAAAATCTCTATCAAGGCAACTAGGGTGAAAGATATTAAAGCATGTAACACAATAAAAATTACTGAATGTTTTATTAGCACAGCATTTAAATTTAAACTTAGAATCCATATTCAAGCAAAATAATTCGTACGCTGTGGGGCCCCCACAGCGTTCGGGGCCCTAGGGCAATTGCCCTTTTTGCCCTAATTTTTTTTTTTTTTTTTTAATCTTTATGACAGCTCACGAAGGATTATTATATATATGCATATTATATCCTACGGATTATATATACATATATAAACCTAAGTACCAAAGTACCGTGAGTGCCGGGTTTTCCGGTGTTTAACCCATTTCTTCCCAGTTGTTCCGTCAACGTTGTCCAAGCACTGAAACATATGCAAATGTTGCATTTCACAGCACCTTTTAGACAACGCGGTAGTGCCAAAGAATATAAACCTCAATAAGAAGCGACATAAAGTTCCCAATAGCATTGGTTATATGGGAAACAAATTTCTGACGTCACGTGTAGACGTAATGACACTTAAACAGCTTGGGGGTACACTGAGAAAAATATAAACGGTAAAAATTTAGTTTTACACGGGAAAAAATTTATATGTTACTATATATTGCAGTCCTGGAAAATCGTCCCTTTCAAGGAGTTTTTTTTTGTAGTCTTTTTAGGGTTGGTTATTCTCAAAAAAGATTAGATTATTGTTAAGAAAAATTAGTTTTGGGCAAAGCGATGTTTATAGGGAATTAAATGTTGCAATTTTTCTTAAAAAAAATAATATTATGTAATTTTTGTGTGAACAGATGTAAAATAATTATAAGAAATCTTTATTTCAAAATTGTAATAAAACAATAAGTAACTGTTAATATATGGTTTTTGAGGTCTTCGAGTACCTATGCAGAATTACATTTTGTAATCCATTTTAGGTCTAACTAATTTCACTGTATAATATTTAGGAAAAAAACGAATAGTATACAGTTTTTTGCTTTAGCTAATTACTCTTGATGTACACCTCCCATTTTAAAGAAAAAGAGAAAAAAGTTTTAAGGTATGTGATTCTATGGGTTCCTGGGGTCAAAAATTTAGTGGAGGGATGTTTTTTTTTGTAAAACAATACCTGTACACCTTAATACTTACCTTTACTATAAATGTATATCCTTTCATTTTTACTGTAAAAAAACACTTTGATGTACTTTAATCTTTTTATTACATAAACATATAATTTAGCATTTCCTATATGGGTAACAACAACAAAATTTCTTAGTAAGAATATATTAATATACAATGTACAGCATGCTTTAATAAAAAGAGGGTTCCCTATTAAATTAATTAAATTTGAAAGTAGGTTTATGATTTAAAAAAAATCTCAGTAGATATTTTGGAAAGAATACAGTGGAAGAACTTGATAATCAAGGTGGCTCGAAACATCACTAAAATAAACAATTTTAGTTTTTTAAAGGCTAAATGCCAAGGTTAGAGCTTGAATGTTTAAGGTGAGATGAAAAATAGTGACTTTTAAAAAGAAAGTAGGCAAACAGTTTATTGAAATGACAAAATCTGAAAGTTACATCGACTTGTTACCGTGACTATAAATTGATTATATGTGTGATATAATTTTTAGTTTTCTTATCTTTTGACTGGTACTTTAGATCACGATTGGTATATTTCATCGTATAAAATATTTTAAGCCTAATAAATTATTTTATAATTTACATTTTTGGGAAATTATTGCATGGGTGGATAAAATCTATTCTTTCCATTTCAGTTAAGAGTTTATGTGAAATTTCTTGTTACAATACAAATCTGCCCTACAATCTAAAAACCTAGTAACTCTCAAAACAACTTTTTGGGCAAAGTCGATCCAAAGTTTTTAAAATGTGCTTGCCTACCGCTAGTTTGTAAATAAAGTTTTCGATAACTTAAAATATACACAGTATATAATTTTTTCTTCTCTTTCAGAATAACGAAAAAAATCTAGCATTTTGTACGTATAAAAATAGTAATTCTATTATTTTAAGTTACTAATTATACGCTATTTATAGATATGCAAACTAAAAACATAGTAACTCGAGTTAGAAGTGAAATTAACTGAATTTACTTTACAAAAACATAGTATATAGATTTGGTGAAACTAAATAGACGATAGTCTGCTAGTAATAAAACTAGTTAGTCTACTAAAACATAAAATAATTTTATAAAAATGTATATAAAATCCTATTTAGTAGATATAACTGGTTTGAATTTGCAAAACACTATTATAAGTAATATAGAAAACAGCTGTAAAATACAATGTTTAACGAAAAACTATAAAAAACGTTATTATTTATACTAATGAAGTTACTTTTGATAAATGTTTAATAAAAAATTAACCACTGTAAGTTATTAATGATTTATTAGACTAAAAGGTAAATCTACAAATAGAAAAGCAGTCTTTTATTGGTCACAACTTTGAAAAATAAACGCAAACAATAATGAATGTTTTTATGAGTATGCAGACCAAAATTCTAAATACTAGCTGCAGTTTTACCTAGATCATCCACGTTATCTGAACTTGGCAAACAGGACCAAAATATTTGCTTTCGGGGAGGCATATGCGATAGTAGCTCACTTACAATTGCTTCTTCAAAATTGTACTGATTTAATCTCGTTTAATTTTGGAAGAGCGACGCCCTTTTTTCGTGAAATACATCCATTTTGGAAAGGTTTAAAATGTTCGGCATGCAAACTTATAACCTCGTTTAATTTATTTGAAGACTTAATCAATTTGTTAAGATCCTTAAAATCCAGGACTTGCGCTATCTTATTCCATTTTTTGCCTATTTGACCATGATTTACATCAGCTTTCATAAAAATGTGGCCAGGCTCAAAATATTTAAAAGTTATGGTTTCTGGTCCCCAACTATCATTGACAAAACTAGACAAGAGCGTAAAAAGAATCAAATTTTTATTTTGAGCCGTACAATTATTAGCCCACAAAATGACATGCTTTGTTTTTGTATTTAGCCTAATTAGAGCGTTGTAGTATGCAGACACAACATCTGGACCATTTCTTCGCTTGATGGCCTCATGCCACAAGATGCATTTATTCTGACTTTTAGGTTTTAAATTTGCAAAGGTTTCATGGAAAACTGTGAGTCTGCTAACAAAAAAAAAAGAATTCTTTATGGTCATTTTAGGCAACAACAATGTCTTTTGCATGTCAATAGCGTAAAATTCCCAATCATCATCCCATAATTTTGTGGTGTCTCCAGTATAACATTTTCTAGCACTCGTATACCTTTTCTTGTGAAGATTGTATTGATCACAGACAGAACATGATTCAGTATTATTTATGTCATTTGAAGATAAATTTAGATCGGATTTATCGACGTTTTCTGTTTCTGCAGAATTGCAGCAAGTACTTCCAGTTTCATCTGGCTTGTTATTTAATACATTAACTTGTTCGTCATGGGAGTGTTGCTTGTAAATCGAACAAAGGCACATTCCCTCTGTGTGGTATTTTCTTTCTCGAAAATTTTTCGGTAATTCTCGTAACTTACAGGTTTATATTTTAAAACAAAATCCTTATGATTTATTGTCAAACCAGATGGTAAATACCTTCTGTGCGGAGCGTGCATTATATTGTAATGGGATATTTGCGGGTGGTAAGAATGTTCTTTAACATTTGCATAATTGACTTCAGAAATATTTTTCATTTGATCTCCACGTTTCTTTCCTCTTTTGTCTTGTAGACAAGGCATGTCATTTATTGTTCTTGTAATAAAATTTGTTATGGAACCATCAGTTTTAAAGCCAAGTGTATGGATAAACATTGTTTTACATACTGACAGCATTTTAGTAAGAGCCGATGTACTTATCATTGACGCATTTTTTTGCACAACATTCGCTGGAACTATAATTGATTCCTTAGTAGATAATTGGTTTGGGCTGTAGGTTTCATTATTTTCTGCCAAATTGGGATAATTTTGTGAAATGAAGGGCAAGTTATAAGAGATAGTGAATCTTTTGTTTGTTTCTGCGTTAACTTTTCAGTATTTGACATCTCTTTTTACTATAAACTTGTTAAAAAAATAGTTGTCTTTTTCCATAGTCAAGTCCTTTAAAGTAAATAAATATTTTTTTTGATCATCGGCGGACAGTTTTTCAAAACACTTTTTTCTGCATTTTGATTCATACAAAGGTAAAAGTTCCAGTTTCCTTTTTATTTTATTTTTATTTGAATCTATTTCCAAAGTTTAATTTTTATTTGTTTTCCTACTTATTTTCTTCTCAGCAACACTGACTTCTTTGTAAGTTGGAGTTAGTTCCCTGTCCGTCTCGATTGATTTTTGAGAAATATTTTTGTAATATAATTAAAAATATGATAAAAAGTTTATTACGATACATACCGTTTTTTATTATTTATTCGGGCGATTAGAAGTCATCCTCCTCCGTTGAAAGTTTAGCCTAAACTAAATAAACGCCCGCTACTCCTTTTTGACTTATGAAAGTAGTAAATCTAGTTAACCCCACTACTTTATACTGCTGAGAACACCAATCATATTGTGTTAACTGGACGTACTACTCAATTCTTATAAATATTTTTGTAGTACGTTTTTTGTACCTAGAGTTGCTAGGTTGTTTAATTGTTTTATTGATATGTTTTTAAATCCAATAGAAGTTACTGATACCAGTTTTGTAAAATTAAATTTAAAAATAACATAACTCTATTTACTAGGTTTTTAGTTCGTTAATTTAAAGTATAAAAACACTACATAAAGTTACTATATTTTTATTTGGGAAATTTAAGAAAAATATTTTTATGATATGAGTTACTAAATTTTTTGTTTGTACTTTTTTATTTGACGATTTAATTAGATAAAAAGATAAAAGTAACTCGACATGCTAAAATAGATATGTTTAGTAAGTCTACTTGCTAAAACTTAGATCACAATATCTTTGTAACTAATGATCAGAATAAAAGTTTAAAAATAGCCAGCGGTAGAGCTCAGTCTAATGATCTCAAATATTTAAACAGAGCAAAAACATAGTCATCAAATTTTGGCGACATACCGCGTTGAACCCGTTTATCTGACTATTTCTTTTTAACCTGTGCTAAAGAACAGCGAGAGAGGATACGCGGTAGTTAACGGTTAGTTCGCGAAAAAATGTTTAGTAAGTCGAGTTACTAGGTTTTTCGATTGTAGGGCAGAAATGTCTTCAAACTTAGTTTTAAAAGCATGTTCCAAATCATAAACATATTAATAAACAAATCGGGAGGGTGCTGCAACGCTTCATAAATGTTTTTTGTAGTGTCGTAAGCTTTATAGTACAGTGTGTATCAGCCAAATGGAATAAATTTAATAATAAATAAACGGGGGCGTGTTCGAAAAAACATTCGGACAAGCGTATCGGTATTTTTGGTTGCGCATTTTTTTTCAGTAAATACTTTTTATACAAGCTTTGTGTCATGTAATAGTGGCCAACACTAACTTTCCTAATTTAAATGCAACGCCCTGTATATTAGTCAATTTTTGGATTCTTTAGAAAATTCTAGATATATTTCATGTACAATGTTCTATACCTATTTTTAACTATTTTGGAAATATTAGGTGCTTTTAGATGTATTGTGCTTGCATGCTTGCCACTTTCTTGAAAGTTACTTTTTGTGCATATACCTACTAGAGGCAGCCTTGGTAACAAGCGTGCGAAAGAGAAGCAAGAATAGGTGTATACCCTCTCTCTCTCTCTTAATTTGTCGGCGGTGTATACACCCCTTCCGCCAATTAATCAGCACAAGGCGCGAGAGAAATGTTATACAGCTATTCTTCTTACTCTCTCGCACGCTTGTCCGCACAGCCGAGCGGCACGGCTGCCTCTAGTAGGTATATGCACAAAAAGTAACCCTCACGAAAGTGGCAAAGATGCAAAGGCAATAGATGCAGTTAGTAAACCTGAAAACGCTTAATATTTACGAAACAGTTGAATATAGTTATAGGACATTGTACATAAAATATGTCTAAAATGCTTTGAAAAAACCCAAAATTAAATAATATACAGGGTGTTGCATTTAAATTAAGAAAGTTGATACTGGCCACCGTCACATGACACACCCTGTATAAACAGTTTTAGTTGAAAAAAAAGCGCAATTAAAAATACCAATCGACATGTCCGAGCATTTTTTTCGAATAAGCCCCCACTTATTTAATATTGAATTTATTCCATTTGGCTGATCCACACTGTATATTAACAAAGAATTAACATCTAAAGATTCGCATTGTGATCTATAATTTTTACAAGTATCACAATTACTATGCACATTTAGTGCTTTTTTTTAAAGATATCCACAAAACTGAACGAAACTAATGAAACAGCACATAAAACTCAACAAAGCACTAAACGAAACATGTAATCCCGGACTAAAAGCTGCCGGCAGCGGGATGACAGTTAAACAGCTTAGCCCCCTCCTAAAAATTTTGGGACTTCGAATATTGTCGCTTCTTATTGAGGTTTATATTCTTTGGTAGTGCCACCACGGACGTTATTTTTAAATAACTACTACCTAGTGCAAATCCGGCGCTGGGTAAGAATGCCGAGCCGCAAGCTTGCCTCTAGAAGTTGTATGCTTGAAGGCCCGGCCCAGCGGCAATGCTGCTTCCAGCAAGTATATTCACTAAAGGTTCACCGATATTTCATATGGCTTTAGCCCATTAGATTAGGGTCACCTTAATATTTTAAAAAAGAAGAGACACGTGCCAACCAAACAGCTGACTGTCAAACATGACAGTGACGTGTAACAGTGTAAATGAAAAGAAGGTGAAAACAAATATTTAGTAAAAATGTTAGATTTATTTACAATTTTTAGCAAAGGGGGTATAGTTTTATGGTATTTTCAAAGTACAAGCCATATTTTAACCTCCTCTGTAAATGCGTTATTACAGAATGTCATTTTACAGGTAGTTTAATTCAAATATTTAAAAAATATGGTAAGTCACATTTACCATATTTCTTGTTCTAGGAAAAGCCCACAAGTACTTATGAAGATAATGGTCTTTTATTGCAGTACAAGTTAGATAATGAATTTGATTTGGTTTTTGTAGTAGCTTACCAAAAAATTTTACAATTATCTTATGTGGATAAATTTCTAAATGACATACATTTGGAGTTTCGCGATAAATATAAAAATGACTTGGCAGACAAAAACTTTTTTCAAAGTTTTGATTTCTCCAAATCCTACCAATCTGTTCTTCAAAGAGCTGAAGAATGGGGAAAGCTGCAATCAAAAATTCCGAAGCAGATGAGAACATTTGATGAGTCTACCAAGTCTAAAAAAACTGTAGCTTCTATGATTGAAAGAAAAGGTGACGAGAAACCCATTAAAAAAGAAAAGAAAAAGGAAGTTAATTTTGCTGATGAAAGTAAGTAAACCAAATGTGTGTTTTCTGTAAAAACATGTTAATCCATTTTACCCTCCCTTACCTCTTGCAATGTCTGTTTTTAAAATTTTTGATAAGTGCATTATATAAAACGATCGAAAAGCAAGTTGTTACTAAAAATGAATATAAAATCCATATTATTGAAATACATTGAAAAAAATATAGATGGTTTTAAAACTTGAACCAATAAATACTAACATTATTGTGATATATATTTTTTATACTCTTTTGTAGATGCTGAAGTTAAGACACCACCCTTGTCACCAACTTCCCAAAATGGTTCTTTAGATGATAACATTTTGGCAGCTAACAGGGCAAAATTTGCACAAAAAATGGCTCAGAAGAAAAAGTCTGATAGCAAGTAAGTTTGTAAAAAGACCACAAGGGATAGGTTCGAAAACTCATTGAACTATATTATAAAATACAGAATTTAATTTTTATATTTTATTTTTATGCAAAATATTTAAAATTATTGGTATAACTAACTTAGGTAATTATTGCATATACGGTTTTCTTCTATTTTTGGATTATATTGTAAAATTTTTATATAGTCATATTCCAGTGTCCTTAGGGATTGCAAATATACTACCGGAGAAGAGAAATTATGTGTTTTAATATTTTTTATTTTAATTTGAAAATTTAAAATTACCATTGATTTTCTCCATATAATGCGAAAACTCCCCATTATGACAAGGAACGTCAGCGTGCAGTGTTGCCAAATCAGGGTCTTTTCGAATACGTTCCCGCATTTTCACGTCTGAAATATAATTGGGAAAAATAAAAAGCCGCTTTAACTAACCAAAATTAACCATGACCAACTGTTTAGACAAATTCAAGAGCCCCTAGTCGGTCATGGTTAGTTTTGGTAAGCAAAGCAGCTTTTATTTATCCCAATTATATTTTAGACAGAACTAGAATATCAAAATTTGATGGCCGAAAATTATTAAGTCCGGCAACACTGTTGATACTTATTTTGAATTTGACAATGTAGAAAGAATGTGTTATCAGATATTAGATTTATTTCTAACCTATATTTTTTTAAATTTAAATTAAAAGTTGTTTTTCCCGATTTTCTGCGTATTTTGTCAATAGATTTCTGTTTCTGTGTGTTATGTTTAACTAAATAATTATCAATTTATACGTTTTTACCCCGCCCAGCACTCAAATTCACTCCAAGATCCAGTAAGTTTATTTGGTTGAAAAAACAAAAATTAAACACAATTTCTCTTCTCCGGTAGTATATTTGCTATCCCAAAGGATACTTAAATGTAATTTTATTAAAAAAAATTCATAAAATCCAAAAATAGCAGAAAACCGTATATGCAATTGTTACCCTAACTTAATTCTTGCATTGGAAAGATAAAAAGTATATGGGAATAATGATTTATCAGAATCGTAATAGACAGAGTATATATTAGAGCTAGCTATTAAAATTTAAAAAGATTTTGACTATATCTTGGTAATCAGCAAAAATAATTTTAAAATATCTGCTGCATCTTAAAAACAATTCTTAACCTAATATGGGTATTGTCTGTGAAATAAATAAATATGTTTTAATGAATTATTATTACTATTATAACTTGCCCTAGTTGGTTTAAGCAAAAAAAGTTTTTGAAGACTTAACGTTACGTTTTCAAGATAATATTTAACAACATAAGGTTGTTACTGAAGGTAATATTGAAAATTATTTTTTCTAGAAAGAGTCCTAAGGTCACAAAAAGTCCAACTCAAGAAAAAGCAGGTAAAAAGCCAAGAGTATGGGAGTTGGGAGGAACAAATAAAGATTTACAAAACTTGGAGAGAACAGTAGATAAGCCTGAAGATGCAAGAAGTCACTTTACTCCTGACACTGAGGTAAACATAATTATTTTAATGCTACATATAAAAGGCAAATAGAACCCAGTATTGTACTTATGTATAAACTGTATA
Source organism: Listronotus oregonensis (assembly GCA_019359885.1). Lineage (NCBI taxonomy): Eukaryota > Metazoa > Arthropoda > Insecta > Coleoptera > Curculionidae > Listronotus > Listronotus oregonensis. Next base: position 221,646 of record JAHBCN010000355.1, on the reverse strand, counting down.
CTTTGGTAATGCATTATCTGATAATCTCAATGGATTAATAAAAACTCAATCATTTTTTTTTAAACATCATACAAATATCAATTTTTGCCACCTGATTAACTATATAAAAGTGTAATTTTTTCTGCTGGGTAAAACAGCAAATCACTTCTACGTCTAGGCATAAATATAAAGCACTTTTACGCCTAGGTACAGAAGTACAAAAAATATGTTATGTACACAAATTATGTTATTTTTTAAAAAAGAGGAAATTAACAATTTAAAAAACCCATTTATTGAAAATATTTATGTTAACGGTGCAATTATCTATGATTGCATTATTAAAAAATTCTCCTACGCCAGCGACACCTAGGTTGACCGACGAGACGTTACAAAACTTAATAAACATCTATGGACTTGGTAGGCAATAATGTGTCGGTTACAGTATTTGCGAATCTAAACGTTCGCACAATTTAGTGACTATCGCAAAAAATATAATTATTTGGGATCTTTTTAAAAAATAGCATGTTTTACTTGGAGTAAAAATTACTTTTTGTGGCTCATCTGTAATGACAAACGTACACAGTATGTCCGCAGATGCGGTTAACAAGAGGACAAATGAACCAAAAATTGAAAGATACGAAAAAAAGTCATTCCTGATAAAAAAATTCTGCTTGTCAACAAAATATAAACTACAATAAGAAAATAGATGTTATCATACAAGGCGTCTTAAAAATGCAAAAACAAAATCAAACAAGAGCAAACAGTCGATTTTTGGCCTTTTAACGTGAAATGATAAATAAAAAACTTGCTCCAAATTTATTTCTAATCCTGATTCCGAACTTATTGAAGAAAATTTGAATTTACAAAAAATAAAAATAATCTAAATTTTTGCAAGTAAGCATTTTACATTTACATTTTTTCCATTGTATATTTATTTTAATTAATGTTTAGTCATGTAAAGGTAATAATCAAGTAAAAGCAGTAAAATGCATATTCATGCATGCATTCAAATTTTCTTCAGTAAGTTCGAAATCAGGTTAAAAAGTAAATTTGGAGCAAGTTTATTATTTATTATTTTACGTTTAAAGGCCAAAAAATGACTGCTTGCTCTTGTTTGATTTTGTTTTTGAATTTTTGAGACGCACTGTATGTTAACAATCTATTTTCTTATTGTAGTTCATAATTTTTCTACAAGCAGATTTTTTTTATCAAGAGTGACTTTTTTTCATATCTTTCAATTTTTGATCCATTTATCCTCTTGTTAACCGCATCCGCGGACATACTGTATATAAAAAACAATATTCTAGTATTATAAAATTACTTTACTACAATGTTTTTGTAAATATATTTTTTAGTTTGATGGCGGATTCATGTTTCAATAAGTTTTTGTTGGGTTACTCGCCCGGAAAGTTTTTAAAGAATGGAACCACTTTGGCCCTGGTCCCGAGGTATAGAGAACTGAGTGTGCTCAGTGCTGTTGACCTCTATGAACTGGCAGATCGCCTAAAACAGAAAAAAAATCGTCAAAAACCTAACAAAATCAAAAACTTATCTTCGTTTCGGTGGCAAGTCTGCCAACTTAAATAAAAAATAAAATAGAAATTAAAACTAAATTTGTAAAAATGTTGGTTTAAGAATTTATGAAATTCTAAAAACCTTTTCATTGAACAAGTTTGCGGAATTTCCTAAATTTTGAAACCAAAATTGTTACAAAGTTAGTTTTAATTTCTATTTTATTTTTCATTAAAGTTCGTTTGATAATGGTGGCATACTTGCCACTGAGACGTAGATAAGTTTTTTAATTTTTTTTAGGTGGTTTTTTCTTTTTTCTGTTCCAAGCGATCTGCCAGTTTATAGGGGTCAATAGGACTGACCACACTCAGTCGCTATACCCCGGGACCAGAACCAAAACTTTTCAGGCGAGTCACCCAACGAAAACTTATTGATACAATGTTTCTGCTAAATTTATATTATACTTACATAATATAAGCACTATTCTTTTTTCAGATTGTAGGTCAAATGCAAGGTGGTATTAAAGATTTGGAAGTTGAATCTTCAGAGGAGGAATATGAAGAAGAAGAAGAAGAAGAGGAAGAGGTTGTGGAAAGGAAAGATGCTAAAAAATCCAAGGGTGGAATGTTTTCCATTTTCAAAGGGCTTGTCGGTAAGAATTTGAGGAGTTGCTATTGGTGCTTAAAGTAAATACATGAGCATCCAAAAAAAATCCTTTAAATGACTTATCCACAGAAGCTACAGTAGTAAAAAAAAATATGTCACACATTCTAAATATAAGTAAAATATTAGAATTAAAAGTGTTTTATGTGTATATTTGTTTTTTTTTTGTGGTTTTAGGTTCTAAAAATATCACCATGTCCGATATGAAACCAGCTTTAGAAAAGATGCGTGACCATCTTATTATGAAAAATGTTGCATCTGATATTGCCATCAAACTGTGCGATTCAGTGGCTGCCAAGTTAGAAGGAAAAGTATTAGGTATGAAAATTATACTTAACTTTGTGTTAATCAAGTAGAAGTTTTTTCTATCCTTTTTAGGTATTGTTGTAAATGAGTGTCAAAATATAAACCAAAACCCTGAACAAAATTTTATAACAAACTTTTGGCGTCAAAATAGAATTTTTTTGACTTTATAACATACTGTATAAGTGTAGCTAATATTATTATTTTGTTTTGCCAGGAACCTTTGATTCTGTGGCCACCATTGTCAAAAATACCTTAACTGACTCATTGGTGCAAATTTTGAGTCCTAACAGGAGAGTCGATATTTTGAGAGACTGTTTAGAAGCCAAGAAAAATGGCAGACCATATGTTATGTCATTTTGTGGAGTAAGTTAAACATCGCCACTACAATTGATTTAATTTAATACAAAAAGTCTTATGCTATTTATATTTTACTATGTTATTAAACAAAATTATTATTTGTTCTTCTTAATAGAAGAGAGCACTTTGGCTCCAGGGTATAGACTGGTAAAGTAGTCAATTGTCCCTGTAGATCAGCCTGAGACAGGATTAACTGTAACATAAGAAAAAATAAATGACCATGGATACTAAAGACAAGGATCACCATCTCTGTGATACAAAAATGGTCCTCAAATTGAAAGAAATTAAGATGGCGTTGGTGTTCCAGGCGGTCAATTCATTCATCTGTTCTCTGTTCTTCTTCTTCTTCTTGGCTGCAAGCAAATTGCCTTAATAGCGATGAATCACATGTCTCCTGATATCATTAGAATCCTGTGCTGTTGGTGATTCAACATTGGAGCACGATTGGTCGTGATATCTAGTACATGCCAGAGAACAAAAAAATTTAACTTTTTTGAAGTCGCATTTAGCATTACATCACTTTTTACGGTTGCAAAAAATTGTGTGGAGGAGTTTCTCCAGCGCAGGTGGGAGTAAAGTCTGGACTGGTTCCAATGTATTGTCGATCAACTTCCAACCCCAGTCTTTTGGGTCTAGTTGATAACCAAGCCACACTTGAAGTTGATAATATACCCGAAAAAGATGTTGATGAGCAAAAGCAGGGTTGAAGGAAGACAAGCTTATTGCACTCGTTTTTTATTATGCGTATTTTTAACAAAACATGCGTATCAAAGCTTATCTAAACAGGTAGATTTTTTTTAGGAGCTCCGTACATAGAAAGAAGAAAGCTAATTCCGTTGGTTGTAACTTCTTGCGAAGTTGAGTTATTTTTTTAAAAAACTTTAACACATTGATTTGCACACAGATTTCACATATATTGGTGTTCCGAACATTCCTACCAGTTTTTAGCTCTTTGCGAATTTTTGTAGCTTTACCATCATTTTTAAGTCTAATTTGACCGGATTACAAGTTCATTGGTTCACAAAATACCCTCCGCTAGACCAGCGCCTCTTAAGGTTATTCTATTCTGTGGCTACTTTTTGACCCAAACGGCCATAAGAGATAGTCCTCCTTATCTCTCTACCCTCCATATAAGTGACTTAAAAGAAGTGACACGTTTTAATTTTTTTAGGTAAATGGGGTGGGAAAGTCTACAAACTTGTCAAAAATTTGCTTTTGGCTTATTGAAAATAATTTGCAAGTACTTATTGCAGCTTGTGATACATTCAGGTATGTATTTTATATACTTTACCAATTATTCATAATATATTTGATTAATGTTCTATTTTAAGGGCTGGTGCAGTGGAACAACTTCGTACTCATATGAGACATCTAAATGCTTTACATCCTCCTGAGAGACACGGAGGAAAACAAATGGTGCAGTTGTATGAAAAAGGTAAAAGTATAAGTATTGGTGTCAAAGATATGTAGGCATAAAGATTCGGTGGTCTATTCATAGGACATTCTATCGATCAGTGATGACATAATGTAGCTGTTACAATATAAAACCAAAAAAAAAATAAAAAAGGTGAGGTTAACATTCTGGATACTAGTGTTTCAGTTGACGTCAAGCACAGCAGTATCTTGGATAACGGTGATTTCAAATAGGTGTAATTTCCGTAAAACTTATACGGCCGAGTGATTATTGCGTTGTTAAATTTAGCAATGGACTTAGCAATTGTTAACAACGGTTTAGAATGTTTAACAAAATGCCAGATTTTGACAGGTTGCCTACTAAAATCATTAAATAACACTGACAATGACTTTTTGTTAAACATTCTAAACCGTTGTTAAGTTTTAACAATTGCTAGGTCCATTGCTAAATTTAACAACGCGATCATCACTCGGCCGATAGCCATGTATATGCTAAACGCATAAAAAATCTGATGCTAGTCATATACCTTCCGTAACGTCAGCACAAATGGTAGCGTTGCCAGATTGTGATGAAAATACTGAGCGCGTATATATTTAAAAAGGTATTTTTAATAAATAGATATTATTTTTGGTATTCACCCTAATCAAACAAAATTTTAAAATTAAATATTTAATTGGCTACATGAATAATTGTTGTTAATGGAAATATGTCACGAATCTTGACAATGCAGATAGAATTCAGGAATATGAATGTCGGAATGTTTTGTTTCTGTGGAAGCAACACTATTTTAAAATAACCTTTTCCTTCTCATTTGTCATAGACCTTGTTAGAAAATGCAGAATAATAAACAAAGATAAAGAATAATTTGGCAAAAAATACATTATTAAGTGAAATGATAAATTTTCAGTTATCTGAATCATTGTCAAAATCACTTCCCGCATCGGAAGCCTATTTTCTTTAACAAACTTCTTAAATAGGTTTGACAACCATTGAACAATTGCCTCTCTTTTAATTTGTCACTTAAACTTGTCAAAGTTACTTGCTGCTCTAAGAAAGTTATATCATTGTTGGAAGCCCATACATTCCATCTAAGTATGCATTGAACCAGTTGATTGAGCAGCAAAATACCCGCATTCAAAGACAGCTTGTTGAAAACCCATCCTCTAGATTTATCGATTTAAATAATATAGCACACCTTTTCAGTTTCAATGACCGCCAAGAACTGTCTTTCAAAAGCAAGTTTGAAATTGCTCAATACATAACTAAAAGCCTAATACAGAAGAACGATAAGAGCACTCAGACTGATTCGAACTCTGGAAAACCCGCAGAAGGTATGAATACACACATATCTACGAATAATAATATAGCAAATGTAGACGGATCTTACATTAAAAATACAGTAAGCAATGCAGAAGTTTTAATGAACAACCCTACTAAATCACTGCATAAGGACACACAGACAACAAACGACCCTGAATGTTTGACTGGATTTAATAAAGAACGGTGTTTTTTATCCACCCCACGCCTCAACGAGCTGGTTCCGGACCTTTATCAAGAATATCATCTGATTCAAAGGAAATAACCAATAAACAACAAATAACTACACAATCGCAGACAGAAGACATTTCCGTCTACTACCAAAATGTCCGTGGTTTGAGAACTAAGACTGTACAGTTTCAGCAAGAAGTAATAAACTCTAATTACGATATCATTGTTCTGTCCGAAACGTGGTTAAATGATGGAATAGCTGACGAAGAGTTGTTTCCATCAAACTATATTGTATATAGGAGAGATAGAGATCCTGATCATTCAAACAAATTGCGAGGGGGTGGCGTGCTGATTGCGGTTGACTGTTCGCTGAAATCTGTCGCATACTCAGTGCCATGTAGTGACATCGAACTGGTGCTGGTTAGTGTTGGGGCAGGAAGTGTTGACTGCATATTGGGAGCCGTGTACATTCCGCCATCCTCGAGAGCATCGACCTATGAGAGTTTTGTTCACTCCGTGAGTTGTTTGCTAGACCTCTTTCCAAGAAGTAGGGTCTTGTTAATGGGTGACTTTAATTTGCCAAATTATATAAACGCATTTACCCATTTTGATTCAAGAAATACTTTTAACAGTGATCAGGTTTGTCCTCTTGGTTTGCTGAACGACAATGGCGACATAAACTGTGTGTTTACTTCAAGCAATGATAAAGAACAAATTATATATGACTTTGTTTGTTTTTATGATCTGTTTCAGTGCAATAATGTTTGTAATTCCAATAATGTGATGTTAGATTTAGTTTTTTCAAATGTTTCTGGTATTTTGTTGAAAAGCAGCGATTCGGCACTAAGTAAAATCGATGTTCATCACCCTGCATTATTGATGAACCTTTTTATTGATGGTGACGTAAAGGTAATACCAGAGTTGCACTTTTGTAAATATGATTTTTATAAAGCAGACTATGATAAACTGAACGATCATTTTGAGAATATTGATTGGAGTTTCTTGTGCTGTAATGATATTAACAACGCGACCGAAATGTTTTACACTATTTTGAACATCGCCGTTGAATTGTACGTCCCCAAAGCAAAGATTGTTACCCCTAAATACCCAAACTATTTTTCAAAGAATACAATTAACCTGATTAAAAATAAGAACAAAGCCTACAACAAATATAAGCGCACAAGACTAGCTACAGACCTAAATAATTATAGGGATTTTAGGTCCCAATCAAAAATCTCCATAAGGGCAGATTATACCGCTTTCATTCATTCCACTCAAAATAATATCTTGAGAAATACTAAAGCTTTCTGGTCCTACGTTAAGTCCCAACGAAATACAACTGGTTATCCTTCCGAGATGAAGTTTGGTGATTTGGGGGCCGGTGACTAATGATCCATTGCTGACTTATTCGCCGATTTTTTTCAGTCAGTATTTACCAAAACAGATCCCGTGGTGTCTAATGATTCATATTGTCCTCCCATAAACAACTTACTTCTCTCGAACATAACTATTAACAGCTCAATAGTATTTGAAAAGCTGGTTCAGTTAGATGAAAGGAAGGGTGCTGGACCCGATGGGATACCCCATATCTTCTTAAAAAATTGTTGTCCAACCTTGGCGATGCCACTTAGCTACCTTTTTCAGCTCTCTTTAAATTTGGGTCAGTTTCCCGATCTTTGGAAGACTGCCTATGTAACAGCTATTTATAAGGGTGGGGGAAGATGTGATGTGGGAAATTATCGCCCAATATCCGGACTTGATGGCATGGCCAAGGCCCTTGAATCAATAGTTGTCGATAACTTATTGTTAAACTTGCATGACTTTTTCTCCGAACGTCAGCATGGTTTCGTGAGTCACCGGTCTTGTCAGACCAACTTATGTCTCTATTCTAACTACTTGACTACTGTGGTGGACTCGGGAGCTCAGGTTGACTCGATTTACTTTGATTTCAGGAAGGCTTTTGATAGAGTGGACCATGCCATTCTCATTAATAAACTAAGCTCGTATGGTATTGCTGATCCTCTGCTATCATGGATCTCTAGTTATCTCCGGAATCGGACACAAATGGTTAGAGTGAACGGGGCTCTGTCAAAGGCAATTGAGGTGACTTCTGGCGTGCCTCAAGGATCACACTTGGGACCAATTCTGTTTCTTATTTTTATTAATGACCTCGAAGGGTTGTTTAAGAATTGCCAATTCCTTCTCTACGCTGATGACTTAAAAATTTTCACTAAGGTTAACAGCGTGGACGACTGCTTGAAGTTACAATCGGAAATTATCAAATTAACGGATTGGTGTATAACAAACAAAATGGAATTAAATATCACAAAATGTAAAGTTATGTCATTCACAAAAAGAAAGGTACCGATTTTACACTCTTACTATATTAATGACTCAATTATACCCAGAACAAATTTGATTAATGACCTTGGAGTCATGTTTGACACTGAATTGAGATTTAATGATCACATAAATTACATCCTTGCCAAAGCATTTAAGATGACAGGTTTCGTAATGAGACGTTGTTGGGAATTCTCGAATATTCAGGTCTTGAAATCCCTTTATTATTCATTAGTGCGTAGTAACCTGGAGTACTGTTGTATCATCTGGTCACCTTGCTATAAGATTCATGTTAAGCGAATTGAACGTGTTCAAATAAAATTTGCAAATTTCCTTCTTTATAAACTTGGGGTGGATAAAAGTCTTCTATCGCACCATCAGCGACTGCAATTTTTGGGTATTGATAGCCTGGAATTCCGTAGAATTTACCTGACTATAATGTATGGATTTCAAATAATCAAAAATAATATAAACTGCCCTGATCTTCTTGCGCTCATTAACTTTCGAGTGCCTTCTCACAATACTCGACTTCATAATACATTCGCGATCAATAGAAGTCGCACAGATGTGGGCAGAAATAGTGTTATGAATCGCATTATGCGGTATTTTAACACATATATTCCTGCTAATCTTGATCTTAACTGCACCCTACCCACGTTTAAGAAAAAACTAATATCATACTTATATCTCTCAATTCAGAACAATTAATAAACAAAATATTGCAATTTACAACTTGTGCTGCCAATCGTTTCTTTGTTACCTGATTGTGTCCCATTACTGTTTATTTTATAACATCGTGTATGTTTTTTTTTTGTTTTTTTCTCTTCGTTTGGTTGTTGTTTTCTTTTAAATTAGAATAGTTTTTTATGACAAATGTAAGTTCTTGACCTTTATGTAAAATGTATATTTTTTTGTTTTTATGTACTATTTGGATTTTATCTGTATGTACTGAACGATAAATAAATAAATAAATAAATAAATAAATAAATATTCGGTAAGTTTTAACTAATTATGGTTGTTAGACTCAAGACTTCCTTGTTTCATACATCTGATAAATAGTTCCATGAATCCCCCCAGCCTCCAAGGTTTTCACATTTGTAATTCTCTTTGTATAAAAGCGTTTATTTTTAAACGACCTTAACTGCTCATTACCTTTAAGTGATTTTGAAACTGCACTAATAGTGGAAATATTTAAGTTAGGGGCAGCAGCCACACGCTATAAATTAAGAAATTAAAAATTACCTTGCAAGTTTTAGGGCAACAATGGACCCTTATTTTTAAGTTCTTGGTGAAAATAGCTTAGCAAGGAAGCTACTCACTCTTTGCATCAGCTGTTTAAATGTTTCGACATTTTCAAACTCAACTTGAACGTAGAAATAAATGCACAGTAGTGCACATCGCCTTTGTTTTTAAAAGCACAGTTTTTAAAATAACACTGATGAAAATAGACACAATAACTCGTATTACCCAAAATCCAAAACTTATTAAATAACTAAAGCAAGCTTAATGATATCAAAGAATGAGCGGCAGCGTTGCTAAATACGACGATATCTTACTTAGTATACTACTTACTTATTAGTATGACTAATAAAATTTGAATTAAACCAATTTTTACAGATATAAATGAAATAAATATTTAATGATTTAGTATTTTAAACAAAAATATATTCTTTACTGCACTGTGCAAAAGAAAGTAACAGGAGGGCTTATAAAAACAAGCGGATCTACATATTCACAGACAGCCAACCGTCGCTAGGGGCACTAGTAAACCCTAAGGTAACGTCCAAGCTGACATGGGAATGCCAAAAAGAACTGAGAGTCCTGGGAGAAGGCAACAGGGTAACTCTTCTGTGGGAGCGGATGTGCTAGCGAGACAGGGATCATCCACACTATACTTTAGACCAGAATCAGCCCTTGGAGTGACCAAGACCACAGCACAAGGGCAAACCAGATAATGGTTCCGAAACAAATTCACGGAATACTGGTCCAGCATTAGTAGAGTAAAGCCAATCCAAAAGAGGTTATAAATATTTGTAAAAGAAACAAGACAATGGGAGGATTGGTATAAAAGATAATGGGAGAAAAAAAGGCTGCGCTGCCTCCGGTAGTAAATCCAGACGGCTCCCAGGGAAGAAGAAAAACTGGTTTAGTTCTAAAGTGAAGTAAAATACCTGGATTTAATTTATTAAAAGGCCAAATTTTAACATTTTTTACCTAGATTTTATTTCGTCACGTTTGGGGACTTGAGTATTATTTAACTTTATATAATTTTAGTTTTTACTAAAATTTAAAATAATAAAAAGGGAAGTATCTTTATTGTGTCCAGGTTTTACATTATAAAAAGGTGTTCTGGAATACTCCAAATATGGGCAGACCATTGTGTATTTACTTCTGTTAAACTATGTTCGTAATAAGATTGGGTTACTTTGTATACACTAGACATTACCAGATGCAACCAAACACTGAGAGAGCAGCCAGTATTGAATCGTTGCCTCGTGCAAATGACACAACTTACATGTTAATACTCTAAATTTTGGTTCTACAAAATCGATATAATATACTTTTTATTTTTCTTTCAGGATATGGTAAAGATGCCGCGGGTATTGCCATGGAAGCTATTAAATTTGCAAGAGATTCTAAAATTGATGTGGTTTTAATTGATACGGCGGGAAGAATGCAGGTAAATAAAAGGTTTCTCATATTCAGACGTTTCATGGGAATAACTTACTTTCTTTTTATGAGTTTAAAACCAGGTCTTGTTCTACGAGATTTATTATTTTGTTTATTTTAAATTTATGTGTTTTGTATTGTTTTCTTCAAGTAAAAGCTAATACCCTACAGGATTTAAAATGTTTTTTTTAGGATAATGAACCTCTGATGAGAGCCCTTACTAAACTAATTAAAGTTAATGAACCTGACTTAGTACTTTTTGTTGGAGAAGCTTTGGTGGGTAACGAGGCTGTAGATCAATTAGTTAAATTTAACCAAGCCTTGGCCGACTATTCTTCGAACACCAATCCTCATTTAATTGATGGAATTGTGTTGACCAAATTTGATACTATAGATGATAAGGTAACATTAATTATATACATATTTATTTTTCTATTATTTGTTAAAAAAATTAAATTATGCAAGAACATTTAAGAGATGTAAACCTCTCATTGTAGTTGAATTTTCTATGTAATTTAGTTAATGTTAAGACAGTTTACTCGCGACAGTCGTAGTATCGCCTTATAGTAAGTAAAGCCCGGCCCGTTTACAAGTCAAATAGAGATTGGAATGAACTCGCCCATCTCTCTCTAACAAAAATTTATTGTTGAACGTGGCGGGAGCATGGAGGTAACAGGCGGCATCGCCATTCGGGATGCCCATTCGTATTTTTGAATGTAACACGCGGGCTGACCACATGGAGGTAAGTTACACCCATCATTGTCATTCGGAAAAGAGATACCTAAGTAATTTATTTATAGGGAGAAATAAAACCATTTTTTACCCGACTTTAAAAAAGGAAGAGGTTTTCAATTTGCCCGTATGTATTTTTTTATGTGTTTGACGATAACGCTGTAGTTCAAAGGTTAATTTTTCTGACTCTGTTTTTGTTCAACTCAGGAGGATCTTAGGTGGTCCCATTTAAATCTTGTTTGAAAATTTATGGTAGGTATAGGTAGGTAGGTTTAAAGTGAGTGGGTATAACACCCTTCCACCGCGACCGATCGGTCTATTGTGGCTCACACCCTTTTATATTTCTCCCACCAGGTCCAGACTCCTAATAAATCTGATGATCCTGTTGGGAGAGAGATCTTTCACCTCTCCTGCAACAAGGTGTCATTGCCTAGGATTGCGAATATTAGTCGTGCCAGTGCTGGGCACGAACACAGTATGTGTTCTGCCGATTCATCCCCCTCCATGCACATGCGGCACTCGGCGTCTTCCGCTAGGCCGATCCTGTGCATGTGGTGTTTTAATCTGCAGTGTCCCGTGTACCGTCCCACTAGAGTTTTAAGGTGTACCCTTGATTGCTCCAGTAGTTTGAGAGTACATTGTTGGTTCGGTGGGCTTATGAAGGCCTTCGAGTGTCTAAGACCCGGAAGTCCATGCCAGTACCGAAGATTTTCTCTTTGTGTCCAAGCTGATATGAACTGCTTGGTCGTTCCATAAGATATACCGATGACCGGTTCCGGCCCTGTGAATTTTGTCTTCGCCCCCCTCTTGGCAAGGAGGTCTGCGGATTTATTACCCTCTAGGCCGGTGTGTCCAGGTATCCACAGTAGTGTAACCTTATTGTTTTGGCCCAGTTTGGTCAGCGCATCCTTGCAATTCCAGATGATTTTCAAATTGCACCGGCTGGATTCAAGAGCCTTAAGAGCTGCTTGACTATCGGAGAATATTTTAACTGTCTTACGTGTGCAGTGCCGATCAACCAGCGATCTAGCACACATCTCAATAGCAAATACCTCCGCTTGAAATATGGTTGTCAGAGTGCCCAGGCTAGAGGAAAACTCTGCCCTTGGCCTCTGTCCATATATTCCAGCTCCAACACCGTCCTTAGTTGTGGAGCCATCGGTGTACCAACAGATGTCAGCCCGGAGCACGCCGGTCGTTTTTCGACTCCAGTCCTCCCTTTTGGGGTAGACTCCACTGTAGGGCCGGTTGTAATTGGTTGCTGTAGGCATTATGTCTGAGGGAATTCCCAGTCTGTCACAGGTCAGGACATTCCTGAGGAGACTGGTGCTCTCCATATGACACGCCTGCGGTTTGTTACTGACCGCTTGATAGAGTCTGTAGGTTGTCCATCTTGCCTCCCTCTCCAAGTAAATATGCAGAGGAGGCAGTCCTAGGAGGGCTTCCATGGCCGCCGTTGGTGTCGAGCGTAGCGCGCCCATGATCATTAGGCAGGCCTGTCTCTGTAGGCTAGATAGCTTTGCTTGGGTCAGCCGCTGCTGCCCCTTGCGCCACCATGCCACAGAGCCATACGTGATCATTGGTCTTATGACTGTCACGTATAGCCAGTACATCGGTTTTGGTTGCATGCCCCAGGATTTGCGACAGATCCTGCGGCATGTCCAAAAAGATAGGGTCGCCTTACGGGTGACTTTTTCTAGATGCGAATTCCAGCTAAGAGTGCTATCTAGGATCAACCCTCCCTTAGGGGGTAAATAGGGGTATGGTCTATCTTTTGGACGGTCTTCATTAAGAATATATAATTTTTACTCTTATTTTAAGTGGCTTTCAACAAATAAAGAAAGTTTATTAAAAAAACATAGTTTTTATTCTTAGAGGGTTAAAAGAGGATGTTTTTTAAACCTGGGTAATATAAAGAGATTTAGTTTTTAGTATTTTTTTGAATGGAGTCCATTTAAATATAATATATATATATATATATATATATATATATATATATATATATATATATATATATATATATATATATATATATATATATATATATATATATATATATATATATATATATATATATATATATATATATATATATATATATATATATATATATATATATATATATAATTCTTTGTGTTGTAGTTTCTTTGACCTTAATTTATAATATTTAATTTTTAGTTTTTTGGCTTTGGTCTGACCAAAGCCAAGAAAAACCTACAAAAAATTAAATATATATATATATATATATAATATATATATATATATATATATATATATATATATTTTCATAGTTATTAATCTTATTTTGTATGATTATGGAATAGACCACCATGACGTTTAGTTTCCTTTTCCGCTTTTCGAAAAAGTGGATAAAATAAAGGATGACTATTTAGAAAAAAATGTGTTATAATTAAAAAAAAAACGTTAGTATCATAAAAAAGAAAATAGTTATTTCGCTGTTTCTCTGTCACCCAATCCTTTATTGTTTTCCACATATTTGCTAAGCGAATGTGTGCAACTAGCTTTAAAGGTCCAATAAAGGAAGCGTTTTAATTGTCTGCTTGATTGACTGTGGATTTTGGATGTTTTAGCGTAGTAGCACTCGATATCACCAGTATTGTGTTAATAATGTTCATGATTTTTTTTTAGAATAGCAGTTTTTAGGCTTAAGTCTGATAAAAATTTAACAACCTTTTATTTACTGTTGTATTAAATACAACAGTGATTAACATTACTGCATAAAGACGAGAATATCGTAAAAATCTTAACGTCTGGGTTCCGGCTGATACTGCCGAGTGCCGATCTTCTGTCTGTCTTTATTTCCCTCAAGCCTTTGCCTATTAAATTGACCTCTCTTTATATCACACTGAAAATCTCTGCATGCAAGAAATTGGTTTCCCAGCCGTCTATGATGGAGTTGAAGATATATTTATTTTCTCTGGATTTCCGTATAAATTGGTTTTTAAGGTAGAAATGGTTAGTGGTGTATAATTTTCTCTCTACTTTTAGGTTGGGGCAGCAATATCGATGACCTACATTACTGGACAGCCGATTGTGTTCGTAGGAACTGGCCAGACTTATACCGATTTGAAAGCATTAAATGTTAAGGCCGTGGTCCATTCTTTAATGAAATAAATTCATATATATTTTTAATAAACACTTATTTAAGCTTTTGTTTGTCTTAGTAAGTTATTTCAGTTAAATGTTTAAGCAATTTGATCAAAGTTGACGTACAGTCGATGGATACTGTAATAGTTTCTTTACATAATAATTATTCTAAAGCCATCTGTTTCTGTCTACCAATATGTTAAAATATATATATATTTTTTTAAATCTGGTACTTTGAGGAGTTAAACTTAAAAATGTGTTTATTGTCGTATATGTTATATTTCTTATTAATTGTTGTAAATACTATTGAATGTACATTTTTTCTGGATTAGTTCAATTATTGTTTACAAGGTGTTTGTTTTTTAACTATTTATGTTTTTTTTTATTTTTCTTTATATATAAATAATATTGTTATATAGTTTAAATAAAGGATTAAAGTAACTGTTATGTTTGTTTTGCTTCTGTGGTAATCCCAACATGCATAGAAATATAATATTACTAGATACAAATCTCGTGTGTGTATGTATATGTATATGTATATATATATATATATATATATATATATATATATATATATATATATATATATATATATATATATATATATATATATATATATATTATATATATATATATATATATATATATATATATATATATATATATATATATATATATATATATATATATATATATATATATATATATATATTTTATATATATATATATATATATATATATATATATATATATATATATATATATATATATATATATATATATATATATATATATATATGTGAGCAAAACGACATTATTGCAACCCAGCAAAGGGGATGTGCCAAAGGCGCAATGGGGTGCAAGGAGCAGCTTATTATCGTCTCTGTCGTCTGTAACCAAGCTTATACTGGTCGTAGAAATCTTTTCGCCTACGTAGACTACAAAAAGGCCTTCGATTCAGTACCACATGAGTGGCTTGCGGCTATATTAAGAATATACAGGGTCGATAATTATATTGTGTCCTTTTTAGAAAACATCATGTTAACGTGGAGGACTAAAATTCAACTGCAAGTGCCCTCCAGCGACAACATCGAAACTGGCACTATTCCAATACGAAGGGGTATATTTCCATCCATTGTGGTTCTGCCTTGCAATGAACCCACTTTCACGCCGTCTTAACTCAACTAAGTATGGCTTTAGTATTAGGAACAACAAAGAAGATGATAAGGCTGAATCATCTGCTATATATGGATGACCTTAAACTGATGGGAGCTACCAAAAACCAGCTCGAGCAAATGCTCAAAATCGTCGAGGAGTTCTCCGGAGATATAGGGATGCGGTTCGGACTTGACAAATGCCGCGTAATAAACATAGTTAGAGGAAAGATACAACCGGGTGCATTTGAGATGCAAGACGGTCAAAATATCGTGGCAATGGAGGCTGAAGAGACGTATAAGTACCTGGGAATGAAACAGGCGCAAAGAATCGACCAGCGAACAATGAAGGAAGAACAGCAAACGACTTTATCAGAAGGGTAAGAAAGGTGTCGAAAACTTACCTAAACAGCAAAAATCTGTTTAAGGCGCTTAATACATACGCATGCTCCGCACTCACTTACTCATTTGGAATTGTGGAATGGAGCAAAATTGACATCGATAAGCTACAGAGAAAGATGAGAACACTCCTTACAAAGGCACACAAACATCACCCACGTAGTGCAACTGAACGAACAACGCTTGCACGATATCAAGGGGGAAGAGGATTGGTGGATATTGGTAAGCAATTAGACCAACAAATAATAAACTTACGCAGTTATTTCCATAGACTGGCAGACTCTTCCCGATACACCAAGCAATATGCGGAGCCGAAGATTCAACACCGTTGCGACTGATGGATCGTGAAATGCGCAGACACCATCAAACAGACCAGGAGAAGCTGCAAGCCTGGTTGGAGAAACCTCTTCATGGACGTCACCCCAATGAGGTCGCCCAGGAAAATATCGACAAGTTCGCGTCGAACTACTGGCTGACGTCGGGGAAGATGTTCCCAGAGACTGAAGGCTTTTATTGGCTATACAGGACCAGGTTATTCCAACAAAAAACTATCTGAGCATATTGTTAGAGACCCGTCTATAGAAAACGATCGATGCAGATATGGATGTCAAACATCGGAGACAAATCCAGCACATAACGGGGGTTGCCAAGCATTTGCAGCATCAGAGTATAAGGAAAGACATGATTCAGCAGCCAAGATACTCCATCAACAATTGGCAGAGAAGCTAAAGCTTTTACAGACTGAAAAATTGCCTTACTACAAGTATACTCCGGAACCTATTCTTGAAAACAACGAGTTTAAATTGTACTGGGATAGAACTGTACTTACAGACCAAACTGTTGCTCATAATAGACTAGATATTGTATTGGTGGATAAAGTTGGGAGAAAAACAACATTGATTGACGTCGCTATCCCGAACAACAACAACCTACGGGAGAAATACAATGAAAAGATTGCCAAGTACAGAAATCTAGAAACACAAATAAGAAGACAGTGGGGAATGAATAACGTCCAAACGATCCCCATAATTTTATCAACAACTGGCATTATACCAAAGACCCTTCTACAAAACATCAAGGGATTAGGCCTCGGTGAACATCTGTATAAGGATATGCAAAAGGCAGTGCTACTTGCGACCGCTCGAACTGTCCGGAAATTTGTTAGGAATACAGCAGAACATAACGTCACCTAGAGCCTAACAACATGAAAAGGGCTCCCACAGAGCTCAATCCTTTTGATATCTGAAGATATCTGGGATGAGTGAATGTTCCCCTTAGAGGGAGTGCAAAGCCGTGTGGCTTAAAATCATAATAATAATAATAATGGTCTTTTATTTTCATAATTTCACAAATATATATTTATAATAAGAAGAAATAAGACATAAAAGTAGAACTCTTAGCAAAGCGATATTTTAGCCAATGATGGCTTTTTCTCTATATAACCTCACAGAGAGTCTACACAAACCTATTTGTATTGTATTGTATTGTAATAAACGGGGTCGCTCGGCTCTAGTGTAGCCCTCCTTCACTTCGACCTAAAGAGATCTTTTGTGAATACCCTTCGTTGTTTAGTGCCCGGTAATTCCTATACCTTTAGCAAAGTTCAGGATACTACGCGGTGCAAGCTGAATAATATTTCTAGGAGTAGGATATACCCCTTCGAGGTATTTAAGCCGTTGTCGGGTCAGTTCTCTGCATTCACAGAGAATGTGTTCCGCAGTTTCGTTTGCCTCGTGACAAAACCGACATTGTTCATCCTCAGTCTTTCCCATTTTTTTGAGGTGATACCTCCAAGGGCCATGTCCTGTTAGGAAGTCGGTAACCAGTTTAAGTTCATTTTTTTGAAGTTACAGTAGCTTCTTTGTGTACTTAGGTGAATGCGAAATAAATCTTTTCGCCTGCCTTTATCCTGGGATGTTGTTCCAGTAAGTCTCTTTTTGACTTTTTTCCCATGTCCTGAGTTCCTCGTAGAGGTGGCCTCTAGTGGTGCCACAGAAAGGCTCAGGTCCATAGAATGGTCTCTGTGCTCCTTCCTTGGCGAGTTGATCGGCAATTTCATTGCCCTCCACTCCTTCATGTCCTGGTACCCACTGAAGAGTAACTCTGTTGTGTTTGGCCAGTTGGTTTAGTGATTGTCGGCATTCCCAGACTAGCTTTGAGTTAAAAGAGCATGAAGTCAATGCCTTCAAAGCAGCCTGGCTGTCCGATAAAATATATATGGTTGCGCCTCGTAGGCCTTTTTTGGCACATTCAGAAGCGCAAATATCAATTGCATGGATTTCAGCTTGGAAGATGGAGGGAGCCTTGCCGAGAGACTTTGATAGTCTGCATCTAGGTCCAAAGACACCAGCTCCAACCCCTTGTTCCATCTTAGATCCATCAGTGTACCAGACAAGTGAGCCTTTTCATGCTTTGGTTCCTTCACACTCATAGTTTGGCGGTCTTGAATAACCACTTCAAAAGAGCGCTGGAAGTCCCGCACTATAGGCATTATGTCCGTGGGTTTGGTCAGAGCTTCAATCTTGATTTTTTCCAAAATTTTAAGGTGACCAGTCAGGTCTCCTGACTTTATACTTTGTGCCTGGATTACTCTGGAGGCACTCAGTATCGCCTCCCTCTTTATGTGCAGGTGCAGGGGAAGGAGGTTCAACATTGTCTCCAGAGCTGCCGTTGGGCAAGATTTCATTGCTCCAGTAACTCCCAGACAGGCAAGTCTCTGCAGTTTCAGAAACTTTCCTTGTGTAGTTTTTTTCCTCTGTTTTTGGCCACCAGACCAGTGAGGCATAAGTAACTATAGGTATTACAACTGTAATGTATGACCAGTAGATCATTTTGGGTTTTAGACCCCATGTTTTACCACATAGTCTGCGGCACGCCCATAGTGCCGTTCATGCTTTTGCGATAGTCCTTTTTATTTGCGAGTTCCAATTGAGTTTCTGGTCAAGGACAATTCCCAGATATTTTACTTCTTTAGAAAGTTTGATCGTAATGCCGTTTAACATAGGAGCTATAAACCTTGTTTTCCTCCTTTTTGTAAACGGTATTATAATTGTTTTATTTGGATTGACATTTAGCCCTTCCGTTGAGCACCAGTTCTCAACCAAGTTTAGGGCCGCTTGCATGCGAGCAGATAATATGCCATCATGCCTGCCCCTGATGGTGATTACGAGGTCGTCTGCGTAGCCTTGTACATCGAAGCCTCTTGCTGACAGCTCCGCCAGAAGCCGATCAACCACTAGGGACCAGAGCAGGGGCGATAGCACTCCACCCTGTGGACACCCTTTACCGCTCTGACCATTGCAGTCGCGTCCCCCATAGCAGAGCTGATTTTGCGGCTTCTTAGCATGGCTTTGATCCATTTAATCGTTGAGGGTTCAATGTCCCTTGATTCTGCTGCTCTTTGTATGGATTCGAATGAGGTGTTATCAAACGCACCCTCTATATCAAGAAATGCACACATAGCCGCTTCTTTTGCATCGAATGTCTTTTCTATGTCTCTGACTAGACATTGTAGAGCATTGATCGTTGATTTTGCCGGTTGGTAGGCAAATTGTTTTGGATGCAGTGGAGCTTTCGAGATAAATTCGCTTCTTATATGCTGGTCAATTATTTTCTCCATAGTTTTAAGGAGAAAAGAAGATAAGCTAATGGGGCGATAGGACTTCGGCTCATCCATAGGACGCCGACCGGCCTTTGGTATGAACGCCACCTTAACTTTCCTCCAGTTTTGTGGTATGTAGCCCAGTATGTAACTGGCTTTACACAAACCTAACTTAAAACTTAACTAAAAACAAAGAAATTATAGTAAATACAACAGCCAATACTTAACTAGAATACATTAAAAGACATAATAATTAGAGACAGCAATGTAAAATACAGATATTGGCATTAAATGTTATTAGAGGAGCTTCAATAAAATAACAAAATCACCAATTATCATTTTAACGTCAGGTTCACTTTTCACTTAGCAGCCTTCTTTTAAAGATAACTTTGAACCTATAAGGTCTTAGGCTTTTATACTCCATGGGGAGCATATTATAAAGACGGGTAGCGCGGTATGTGTAGCATTTCTTGAACAAAGCCGTAGAATGGTTTGTAACACTCATAAGACCTTAGGTAAAGTTGTATCTCAGTGGTTATCACTTTGTGGACGAAGACTGCACGATGCATAAAAATAAATATAGATAACGAGTATCACAATAAGATTTTTTTTTTACATATGACAGCTGTAATTTTTATTACCAACGGTACTTTAAAAATAAAATAAATATAATTTGTTTCGGCAACTGTAGATATTAAGGTTTAAGGTTTTGGCTTTTAATTGCACATATTTTAAAAA
>JAHBCN010000355.1:0-201168 GCA_019359885.1 Listronotus oregonensis | reverse complement strand
TTACGCATTAAACATAAGATGAGTATTGTCATTTTATTACAATAACTAATAAACATAATAATATTGTTAGTTAAAAAACTTTTTTAATATTAAATAAACTTACCTGAAGTCCATTTTTAACAAACTTTTCTGCAATAGCAACACCAATTCCTGCACTAGCACCTGTTACGACAGCAATTTTTCCTTCCCAGCGTGACATGTTCGTCTTGCTTTATAATACCTACTGACCTGAAAGTTTGAAGACAGGTACACTGTAACTGGTATCTAGTTATGATGTCATCTGCGGTAATTGTTAGTTTTACGGAAGATAGGCCGTGAAAACTGGATTTTTTTAAAGGAGAAATTATTTATTTTAGAATATACAGCTAACAAGTTTCCTAATTTTTAACTGCTAACTAGAAATAAGCTGAAAAAACACATACAGAAATGTGTATGTGTAAGTGTTTAGAAAATAACATTATTTTTTGTTATAGACATTTCCACATAAAAATATACGAAATATACTTGACCAACGAACAAAATAAATACGTTCTAGTATAAAAATATTAGTATGGAATAGTTTATTTTGCATTAAAAATTTATGAAATTTGTAAAATATGATCAATATTAATTTAAAAAAAAAAATGTTTCATGAAGATAATCGTACTAACCTGATGAAAAGATGAACACCAAAATAATTTAAGCATAATCATAGAACAATTTATATACCTAGTTGATTTTATTTATGAGGATGACAAACAAATTTCTATTTGTTTAATTGTTGTTGTCAAGTAATGCTTGTTTACTAGTTAGTAAATACTGATCAATTTTTAAAAGTTGAGTGCTTTTTTTTTAATTTTTGCTACGACATCTTTTTTTATCTTATCACGAAGGCCTATAGCCTAAGTACTAATGTATCTAGGGTACCTTAAGTGAAGTAAAAGGTATAGTCACAGGACTTAGAGATTTGGAAGGAAAGGGGGAACCTCTCTAAGCAGCAAGTTCATAGTCTAGACATTCTGGGGACTGTAAAAGGATGCATAAGAGTGGCACTAGGCGTTGCTTAGCTGAAAGTTACTAGAAAAGAAATTATATCGGCTTATTTCTTGTTGCAGAAGCCGTGAAAATACCTATAAAGGAGCAATAGATCCCCTACAGCTCGTCAGTGGGCAATAGAGGAATCATTATTCATTATTAAGGCGAACGGTTCTTTTTCGAATGAAATCAAGAATGCTAAGAGTTGTGGGAGACGCCGTTTCTTAACTATGGAAACAATATTTTAAAAAAGGTCCAAATTGGAATGGATACAGAGTATACAGACAAGAAGGACGAAATACTTTCTGGTTCGGAAGAGAAATCGGAACTTTTTTGAAGCTTCTGTGCCTATGGATATAACTTGTTTATACCAGTTAAGGTTATTCTTAATCTTAAAAGTTACTCTCACAAGATAAATGACTCTTTGTTCCGCAGCACTCAACTGCTCAAAAGTAATGGATGAGTATTGGCCATAGACATATCAAAACAAATGGACCGGCACACATGCTCACGAATTGATTCTAGAATGAGACAGAAGAGAAGGATAGAGCCAATCAGGGCAAACCGGCAAAAAGTTCAAGCGTCATTATTATTGTTTACGTGTTTTAGTGCATATGTGTTCGATTTTCTGTATTTTTCTTAGTTATTTTGTGTTAAGTGACTATTCTATAATATTAAGTGTTCTATAAACTACTAGTGACATTATTTAACAATGGATGAGTCTTGCTCCGCTATAAATTGTACAGGGTGGCGCCTTTTCGTTGACCTTACAGGGTATAGCGAAAACTGAAAAGAGATAGGACAAACTTTTATTTCTTTTTCTCGAATGAAATTTTTGAAACCATGACATTGGTGAAACAAATGTCATGGTATTCCCAGGTACAATCTATTTATTTAAAGTGTTTTTGCAAAAAATCTCAATTAGACAAGGATCTTGTATATTTAAATTTTATGAGTTACTTGATTAATAACTCAAATATAAATAAAAAAATGTAAGGGATTTTTGCCTAGAACTCATTTAAATTCTTATAGCTTTTTTATTGACTTTTAGCTTTTAATCTCCTCTCTCAAAGTTGGGTCTTTTTCAAATGGAACAAAATGTATATCGTTGCTCGTTTCCATGGAGCTTACAAAAGGTCCATTCGATGATATATAGTTTGATGGGTCTGTCTGTAACGAATTTTGCGCAAATTGGCAAAAACCTATAACAAATTAAAATATTTGAGGCATTTCAATTGGACAAGATTTTTGGCGCACCCTGTGTATCTAATTATTAATTAAAGGTCCTGTATAAATATCAGATAGCTGCATATATGGAACAATGGTTATGTAAAGAGCAATAGATCTAGGGCCATTCTGCCAAAAACGTTGATAAAAAAAAAATTGTTTCAGATGCGACACTTTTTGCAAGCTTCGGCGTTTTTTTAACCATTGGCCTCCTATCTATATAACTATAATCTAAAATATGTAAAAAAAAATCCAAGACTAAAATAGAAGATTTACGATGTTCGTAGATCTTCACGACGACTATATCAAATGTGTATATAACAAAAGAGTTGATCAATACTGTGTTTATCATGATTACTATCAAGGTATGATGTTCTACAGTTGTGGTTGAGTATATAACTTAGTTGTGGTTCCAGAACAAACTGACGTAATTGTATGACTGTAAATTTTTTATTAGTGATAATCTTTTGGTTTTAGGCTGTTGAAAAAAAATAACTTTTATGTTATTATGTTATAATGTTAAATGTATATTTTTAAAACAAACATATTATAAATAACTTAAATCTCTATTTTCATGGAAATACCTTTTATAAAGATTTTAGGACAGAAAATGTAAGCCAGAATCAATTAGGTAATTTGATATAACTCGAAATGTGTAAAAAAAGACCGTTTTTCTGTCTGATCTCGAATAACCTTATCAACGAGCTTCAAAAAAATGAATATAGCCGACCAATGCCTTTTTTATTACCTATTGGATGGGGCTATTTGGTTTATGCGGGGTTAGTTGGTTTTTTTATAGAAAAAATATTTTGTTAATAGCAAGATATGACAACGCTGTTACCATCAATACGTTTATAGTAACATCTTTAATTTAGGGTCCGGTTTCAAGGCTAAGGTCTGGCGGCATCACAAATTCAGTATTGTTTGGTCTGTCGTTGGGGAGGTTCTCATAGATCCAGACTTTTCAGAATAACACTTTTTAAAACGCTGCGAACTTCTAGATCTCCACGTACTAACGGTACGTAAACAATAGTGTTTTATTGATCAAACGGATAATTGTATAGGGATTGGGGAATAATATATTGTATCCGACAAGGGAAATTCATTATTTGAATGTTTTTTGGGGACTATTTGGCTGCAGTGGGGCTTTGGGTTAAAGTATGGGACTATTTGATAGGGGACATTCTAACAATATACATTTTTCTATTTAAATTTTTTATAAGATGGTGCGTTACGTATCGTAGACGGTATACTAATGCTAGAAAGTGCAAAAATTTTAGATCCTATTTATCATACAGCGAGTAATTCTTACAACAATGCTCTTGCCGCTGTTGATTTCGTGATGAATGTCATACCAGAAAGCTTCGATAGAGTTTAAAGTGCCCGCTGCTACTATAGGACGTAAAGTAAGAGGTGACCTAACAATGGACTTCAGCCAGTCGGGATTTGTCATCCCCAAACTTTTTAATCTAAGAAGAAGAATTAGCATTTGTTACACCATGTAACTGTTATGGGCAGAATACAAAAAGGTTTTCAACGTGCATATATATAATGGATTTACGATTTATCGCAAAAAGGTATTTGGATAAGCGTGGACGAAAAGTATCCAATTTTAACGAACAACATGCCCGGCACAGGACCTGGGCACTCAACTTAATGAAGCGCCATAAGAACGAACTACCATCCCGCTTTGTTTGCTCAAATTATATCAACTTATAATATTAGTATTACTGGCTGTTTCGGGCGATTTTAGTTTATCTGAAAATGTATTTTTTTTAAGATAATTAAATACTTCCGAGATTCAAGTATAAATTAAAATGCTGATTGCTTAGTAAATTACGATGATTACCAATGTTTTTTATTATGATTCTCGGGCAAAAAAATTACATAGTTTTCATTTTGGGATGCAAATACCCTGGAAATGAATATTAAATTTGGGCCAAAACTATCACACACAGCATTATGTATGCATATATTAGCTGATGGAACTTTGTCTGCCTCCTTATGTTATTATCGTTCCAGAGCATTTATGGTGACACATGAAAAGAAGGAGGCCCACCCGCTGCTCGTTACAATCGTTCAATTTTTATAGGTGGTTTGACTCTGTTTGCTTCGAGATCTATTACAGACAGACCCATTAAATAATAGTTCCATAATTTGAGGAGTCGTTGTAAAGCTCAAACCAGGAAAAAAAAAATATAATCGGTGACAATTTAAAAAAACACTTCTCAAAATCCATATCATTGAAACATAAAAGAGCAAATGGATATTCATTTCATATGTTTACGCTACTGAACTCAACACATTTAATCCCTAAACCACTAGACGTGGCAGTTTTATGCGCCCCTTAATACCAATTGGCGAGTTATTCTAAGGATTAGCTTGGAAAAAAAGTGAAGGACTGAAAAGTCAATACTCTGTCCAAAACGAATCAAGTTTTCCACGATTTAGTTCTGAAACTTCAAAATAAATTAGAACAAGAGAACAAAGGATCCGCACAATATTATTTGTTCTATTTCGAAAAACGGGCGCTGTACCCTGTGGATCCACAAAAACCGACCCTGAAAGGTTGCCACGACTAATTAAAACAGATGATACTAAAAGTAAACAGCAGTGTTATCAGAGGTTGTAATTGATATTCTTACTAATCTTGACGTTAAGAACTGCAGCTCCTCTGCAACTCGGCGACGTAGAAAGCGATTTATTGAAATGTCCAGCAGGAAAATCTAATTAGTCTCTGCTGGGGACTTTTAAATTTTATCAACCACCCAAGGCACAACTCAAATTACAGAAAAATAACAAATGTAAAACGCGCACTGATGATAACGACACTACTACAGAAGATGAATTGACTAAATTCTTCTCTCTGAAGATACACTTCCCTCAAGATAATGAAAGCCGCAAGCGCCGAAGGATGCGTTTAAGAATGAGGAAACTGTCGTGCGAAATACCGTTTTTAAATCCCCAGATAGGAAATTGCAGACTTTAGTGAAATATCTTGGCAAAAAATGTGTTTTTGAGGCATTACGTTGGACAAGATTTATGAAGTTTCAGACAATTCTGGTAACCAGATCTACTGTATAAAATTTTTGAAAACAAACGCAGGCAACAAATTTTATTTGGAGGAAACTGGCAAAGATGAAGATTATCGATCACATCATGCCATATGATTTTAAAAATTCTTGGTAACCCTACACAGAAAGGAACTAGGATTCACCAACGATGCTTTTTACTTGTTTCAGTGAAGACAGTCGTTGCAGCTTCGGTGATATTTCTTTTTTTTCATTGGCCTCCTAATAACATCATGCCTAAAAAATATGTATAAAAACAAAACCCTACAAGATTTATGTTATGTAGATTTTCACGATCTTGGTATCTTATTTGTTAGGGAACAAAAGCGTTATTTTGTACATTAATACTATCAAGGTATCAATGTCATACTTGTTTAAAAATGTACTTAGTTGTGGTACCAGACCCAATTAGCCCCATAGATGAGTTTTACTTCGTTTATTAACCCAATCTTTTTGTTTTTAGGCTGTTGAACCAAAATAAGCCCCACCCTATGGGAGTTATTTGAAAAATGTCGGGTTTTAAAACAAACATATTTAAATGGCTCTGCCGTAAACATGGAAAGCCACATTTTCTATACAGTTTATCTAGGGTTAAGAAGAATCATTTACATAGATATCAGTATAAATGTGTAAGATAAGACCGTTTTCAATATGATCTCGATAACCTTATCAAAAACCCAATAAAATTGAACCGAATAATGCCGTCCTACGGTACTCCAAAGAGATGTAAATCACATAGTGATATAATCAGATTATTGTATAATTGGGAAATAAACTTTGAATGCATTTTTTCGAAGACATTAATTGTAATCAATTCGGCAGTATGAGGTCGGACGTTATCATGCAACAGAACGGTACGCTTGATTAAAATGCTCGTTCACTCAACCGATCGGTCAAGAAGACAGCCTTGCTGTCCTCAAATACGGTGGCCATGTTGGTTTGTGTTGTCGAAGTTTTCAGTCGTCCTTTGTGTGGCAAATTAACGGCTTGTGTACGGTCCTCCTCATATTTTTTACATTAGTCAAACACCTAAGTTTTTGATAAGGTTAATTTCCCTTATTGTGCTTGAGTTCTTTGCAAAATATAACTTTCTGCTTTAGCCCCCTCATTTACAAAAAATTAACTATATGCATTACGCAACGAAAACATAAACTGTTTGCTCTGTCATTTTGACAATTACTAAATGAAAACAAATTTAGTGACTATGACATGATGCACGCCTTCTAGATATCTCATTCCAAGAATGTTAAGACGGAAAGAAAACACGTTTAATTATATATGTTATTTATTAATGTATAACAAACAGTAAAAAAGTTGAAAAATATACCATTATGTAAAATGAAAAATTTACGGATTAAATAAAAAATAAATATCATACAAAGAAAGTAAAAAGACTTATTTTAAAAACAGATAAACTTGTGTAACAAAAACTAAACCATTTGAGTTTTATGAATATGTTCATAACCAGTCTTTAAAAGTGAAAGGAAATGTTTATTTCCGTTCATTTTCTCTAAGGAAGAGTCGTCCACCAACATATCAATAGGAGGTAGAAGGTTGTTTGGATCCGATCCCAAGGCCAGAGCAAGATCAACTAGCCGGAAAAACAAGGTAGTTTGCAAGCATTCCAGTGGATCATCCAAGTTGTGAAATTCCCAGGTGTCTCTTCGTAAAGCAGCTCTCCAAATCTAAAATATATTTAGGTCTTTTTCAAAATATTCTCTTACCTTACAAAGATACATCTATTGCTAAAAGGTTTCGGTATGAGATTTTTCTGTATAAAATGATAAACAGTATACTTACTTGTAAAACAAGTTCAACACGTTCAGTTTCCTCTTCAACAAATCCAGCTACATCTAGCGCCCTTTTAAAGTCCAATTCGGTGGCATCTGTATATTCCGGACAAATATATAAAGCAATTAAATCTCTTGGTTGAAGTACACGTGGTTTTTATGGCGTCAAAACCATACTGTTGTAGAACATAATCGGGAATATGCTCTTGGTATGATATCAATTCAAGGCGTTTATTAACTTCCTCTAAATGATCCAAAGTATCACTTGCTTGTGGAGCTAAAACAATAAATTGATATTTATATATATATATATATATATATATATATATATATATATATATATATATATATATATATATATATATATATATATATATATATATATATATATATATATATATATATATATATATATATATATATATATATATATATATTAAACAAATCGGTCAGAGTTTCACTAAAATTACCAGCCAGTTTTGCTAATTTGCTTAAACTAAACATTGTTTTCTGTCTTGTAATCAGTTCTGTTTCATTTTCGCCTAGTTGTCGTAATGTTTCAGCGGCCGATGCAAAGTCTCTATCAAAAGTTTGCTGCATCCATGAAAGAGTTGGGTATGCTTCCAAAAATTTGCTTAGTTTGTCCTGACCCTCTGGTAACCGTCCACCTACTTGACGATACCTAAAATTAAAATAAAAAAATGTATCTGATATGTTTCGACCTTTTGCTGTTAAAGGGTTAAGTATGAATAGGTATTTTAAACTTTGCCACTATCTTGTAGACTTGAAAGGCTTTAAAATATAAGTTAATTGCATGCAGGCTGTCCGGAAATACGTCGATTTAGGTCAACCCTTACTATGAAACAAAACCAATAGCCAGGTTTAGGTAATGTTTGTTTTGTTTTAATATTTTAAATATTAATTTGTAAAATAAAACAGGGAAAAGCTTCCATAAGTCATGATTAGATCTTGATTTAAATTTAGCGTTTGATAAATACGATGGTGGAAAAATATACAGGTTG
This sequence comes from Listronotus oregonensis, assembly GCA_019359885.1. Taxonomy (NCBI): domain Eukaryota; kingdom Metazoa; phylum Arthropoda; class Insecta; order Coleoptera; family Curculionidae; genus Listronotus; species Listronotus oregonensis. Next base: position 193,044 of record JAHBCN010000355.1, on the reverse strand, counting down.
CCTATAAAGTAGTAAAAGTTGGGTTGTTTGGGGTTGAACTGAAATTCATATCTTTTAAAAGAAAAAATGTGGCCTCCAGTTTTTATTATGATTTGCATCAACCTTCTGTCTTTATTATGATTCAGATTCAATTATACCTGTCTAATAATTTCGCCTGTTTTCCTTCTCTCAAGTAAGAATTATATACATATTCAGAAAATCCAGAGTCTTTAAATCTTCGCATATATTCATTCAATCTTTCTTCGTTATTTGTACTCTCACAAATTTTCATTAATATCTCCAAATCTAAATACTTTTCAGCCAACATTGCGGCCTTCTCCCAAGCCTTTACGGCAACTAAAATATAATTGTCTCAGTATACACAATGTATAGTATGTCTCAAATCGGTGGTACATGTATGGGGAACCGGCCAATTCTAAATTTTTAGTTAAAAACTTGTACTTCAAAACTTTTAGGCAAAATTATAATATTCGATAGTTCTCTAAGGCATTTTTTGCTATCTACAGAGAAGTTAAGCAACGTAGCGTGCGGGTAGTAGTTGAAAGGATGACTGGTAAGGTGACCGCTGGCGAACACCGCGAGCAGTTGTGTGTGCTTCGAATGTCAGTTAAACTGTTGGTCACATCTATATGACGTTACTCAGACGTAAATGAAAGTACTAAGGAGGTAGTAGGAGGAGGAGAAATGAGTTGAAAAGATCGATACCGGACGAGTAATAAAGGATATGTGTTTCTCCAATAAATTGGCTCTTGTAGTAAAATTAATCAGTTAAACAATAAGTGTTTATCGGCTTTGAAAAGGGACATACTATAAAAAAATATTTCCAGATCTATATAAAAAAATTATAATTAGTATAAGTGATCTAACTGAATCTTGATCTGGGGTAGAAATACAAAACGTCAAATTCAAGTTTTAAGATTAAATGTTTGTAGAGCAGAAAACTTGCTTTAGAGAATTAGAGTCAATTTATAAACCTAACGTTACCGCTGCCATAAATATTTCCGCTGACAAGTTAACTATTCATAACCGTTAGCAGTTCAGTTGTCGATCGAAATTACCCAAGTTTTATCTTTTTGACGTTGGGCGTTGGCTGACGTTCATGGACGACCAATAAGATTGCATCCTTAAGTCACGTGTTGATTATGGGCTGTGCAGGGAGCAGTAAGACATAATAAGAGTCCATATGAAGCATAATATTTACTATTTTCACACTTCATTTTCGGATGTTTAAATATTTTTTAGTTTAACATAAACCCCAGTGTACATATTTCTCAACAAAAGTGAAAAGAACTTAGTGACAAATGACAGTATTGACACTTCATTGAATGTTAAGAATATCAATATCAGGTTTATAAACAGCAGCGGCATCAGTACATCAACAGCACTGTAACAGCTCCGATAACGCAATGTCAAGTTTATAAATTGCCAGTAATAGATTATATAAGAAAGCACTTAAAACAACGCTGCCGAAAAAATAAATTAAATTAAATAAAAAATTTCTGAAAAACTATAAGAACTTTAAAAACAGATTTAACCTATTTTTCAAAGAAATTCCCTCGAACCACTTTTCCAAATTTAATGATTTGAGACACACTTTACTATGTTAAGAAAGATCTCTTACTTAACGGTTTTATAAGTTTATTCCTGTCTGAACAATACTGTTTGTACAATATTTTCTCTCTTGTACTTGATTTAATACTAGCTAGGTGAGATTTTCTTCCATCCAAAATTAAATCTGTCAACATGACAAAATCTTCCAACAAAATCTCTCTTAACTGACCGTGCGTTACTTTAAGACCATAATTTAGTGTGAGGGAATGCTACAAAACATCGGTTGGTTTATAGTTTATAACAAAGAAAAACGAACATTACACTTACCTGTAGCATAAGAGCATCAACAAGTCCTTCTGGTCCACCAGCTGCTGTCCACGGAAGATACTCCAGGTTCATAGACTTGGAAATTTCGTTTAAAGTAAATATTTCCGAATTTTGTTGTCTACTTTGATTCACTTCATTCAAAACGGTTAACATAATTTGATTTCCTTCATGTATAGTCTTGGCTACATCAACAGGGCTTAAGGATGAATGGGAAGAGTCCTCACACATTTTAGAAAGCCATAAGATGCCTTCATGAACCCGACTTACTTCCCTAAAGAACACATCTTGCCTTGAAAGACCCGAACCAGTATCAGTACTAAAGTTTTGAACAGTTTTTTCAAGAGCATCTTCAAAGAGGGCACTGGCTGGTAGACTCTTCAACACTATAGCGGCTGTTACTTTTTCTGACAGCTCGGCTAGAAAATGTACAGTTGTCATTTGAGCATCTCTTACAGTGATACCTGTCAGTTTCTCCCAAAGACCTGACTCCTTCAAAAATTTCAAATACAGAGCATTTGCCTTTTGTTTATCGACAAGCTGTTGAAGGACCAGCATCGCATGTGAGCTTCCAATCCCTTGCGTTCCTTTATCCCCCTGAGTCCATCTTGGATCTCCAGCGGGAATATCATCTAGAATATCCTTACTGAGTTTAGCTACTACCGTGTCTAAAGGTCCATCAACTCCTGGCAGCAACGGCATGTCACTTGGAAATAATGTATTGACCATATCGTAACATTCAGACTGCAATTAAAAAATATTATCCCTGCTACATTGTAAAAGTTTACCAATAACTTAGATTTATTTAAGAGTCTGACTAAAAGAAAGTGAGCGAACTGAAATGAAATTAAATGAATACACGACTTCTGTAAGTAAATAGGGATGAAAAACCTAAAAACGATGTAAAACTTGACTAAAAAGAATAAGTTTAAACTTCTAATTTCTAAAAATTTAATTCTTACATTTCAGTATAGTATCGTATCACTTATACTATAAGACGAAAATAATAGTCATGGAACTGTCACTATTTCGAAAAAAATACAACAGCGGCATAAAATAGTATTTTAAAATCTACGCAGTGGCGGCAAATTTAGCAATATACGTGTAACATTTACGAGTCCTGCTGTATAGTCGTACTAACGGGTTTTGTCAATGTTTGTTTCTCATTTTGTTTGTATTCTATTACTTTAAATATCAGTTTGTAAAGAGTTAGAGAGAGAGAGAGAGAGAGAGAGAGAGAGAGAGAGAGAGAGAGAGAGAGAGAGAGAGAGAGAAGAGAGAGAGAGACAGAGAGATGAGCTTAAACTAAGTATAAAGAGATTTTCGTGAGAGAGAAGAGAGAGAGAGAGAGAGCGCAGCAGAGAGAGAGAGAGAGAGAGAGAATTTAGAAAGAAAAAAAATGAGAGGAAGAAAGAAAAATTTCTAGATGATTACATAAAATAGTGTTCTCGGGCAGTTTTTCGGATTACTTAATGTAGTATAGATAAAAGGACGGAGTGAAAGTTGAGAGAGGAAGAAAGAAAGCTTTTCTAGATGATTACATAAAATAGGCAATTTGCCGAAAAGTGCAGAGTTTTTCTAGGATATAAAATTTTCTTCTGATAGAGGGATGAGTCGGAGGGATTATTATCTATATAGATAGTGACTCTGAGTTTTCTCATAAAACTTTTAAAAAAAAAAAAAGTTTTCCGTTCCGTATGGATGCGCTTGAAGCTTCTGCTTGGCGAGAAAGCCGACATAATGGAATGGTTAAAATCAAAAGAATTTCTTTATAGTACAATTTTGTACGATTTGAAAAAGATATTTAGTAGAGTTATTTGATATTATCCGTGCACTTAAAACTTATCGGTAAAATAAAGAAAAACAGTCGATGAAATCCCCATGCCATATGAACGAGGGACAAGGCCCAAAGAACTGTTACTATTATTCCGATTACCGCAATATTGCTACTGTGAAAATATTGCTTTACTTCCTTATCCTTAAAGATTTCGCTATATGAGCCTGAAATAATGGATGACGTTGCGAAAAAAACAAATTATTTAAATAAATTGAGATGACACTAAAGTTTTTTTAAATATCTTTTTCGCTAATATGCCGGCGTAACATTAGCTGATAGATGGCTCCACCCGGACTTTAGTTTATATTCTCTCCGTGACCCTTCGTTAGTATGTGCGAAAAACAAGAACATGGCGGAAATGTAGTCTTAGCCACTTTTCTTTTGGAATACTTGCGTCGAAGTTATAGTTAAAGCTATTATTATTACTTTTTCTAGAACAAACCAAAAATATTGACGATTCTGACTTAAATTCCGATAAATGTTTTTTTCTGAGGTCGAATAACGTAGTACTATTTCTTTATAGTACAATTTTGTTGCTAATTACTATTTAATTAAAATTATAAAGATTTTATTTAAATAGAATTGTATAGGCCTTTTTTCATTCTTTACTGCCCTTGGAGCGTGATAGTATAGGTTCAGGTAATTCTTCAAGAACTTAAACTGAATTACGTTTTTTACAAAAAAAAAAAAAACAGTAAATTTCATTCCTTCCTAGGATGAAATCCCCATCCGAGGATCCCATCTTTTTAAAATCCCCGTAATTTTAATGCAATTTCTCAATTCATTAATAGTCATATGCCCAAAGAACTTTTTCTTTCTATTTTTAAATTTTACGACAAGGCTAAAGAATCTCTATACCAATATTATATGGTTGGGTGAAAATATTGCTCCTTTACTTCCTTATTTACTTATTTCAGATTTCGCTCTGCGCCGCCTGACGAGATATGGCAAAACTACCTATTCGAAATCCACAAACCCGTTTTGATTTTTTGAACATCATTGCCATGCCCACCTAGATGACACTTTTTGACATTTTAAAACATTTTTATCATCTTTTTCGCAATATGCTTTACTGGTTGCACGGGATTAGTCTGTTAGATGGCTCCACCCTGACTTTACAAAAGTTTAATGTATTCTCTCCGTGACCCTTCGTTAGTCGTGTCTTGGCTTACAGCAAACATGGTCATCCCCGATATGGCTGAATCACGTAGTCGTCGTCTTAGCCACACCCGAGGATTCCATTCTTTTGGAATCTTCGTTGTTTTAATGCAATTAGCAAAAAGCATACTTCTAACGACCTAATTACTAATTCATTATGAACCCTATGCCCAAAGAACTTTTTCTTTCCATTATTAAAAGTGTAAATAAAACCTAATATATATATATATATATATATATATATATATATATATATATATATATATATATATATATATATATATATATATATATATATATATATATATATATATATATATATATATATATATATATATATATATATTGTTATATATAATAACAGCTGGACAGGATATATAAAATCAAAGAATGAACGGCAACGTCGCTAAATACGATTGCTGTTTTTAAAGATGGATTCTAATTTTTAAATACTAACAGCCCAGTTTTACTTGGTCAAGCATTGTAACGATAAATTTGACAACATAGGTTAGTCTGTGACACCGTAGTTGTAGCATGTGTACTCTGTGGCCAACCCCACTTATTTACCTATCTCTTTTGCTCTTAAATAGAAACAGCCGAATGGTGCTAAATGGTATGACCTATGAATGGAACACTGGTATCTAAAAAATTTTTGTTTTCCATAAACTTACCAGCTGATTTCTAACGTGAAAAATAAAAGCAGCCTTAAGCTGGCTAGCTGTATCTATGTGAGCACTATAAATTTCATAAGGATCCATATGGTAAACAGAAAGATTATTGGTGGCGGATAGTGACTGATCTTGGATCGAGCATTCCAGGGCTGATGAAGGTGCAGTAAGATTACTACCAATATCACCATCAGTGCCACTTACAGCTACAAGCCCGTGTTGACGAGAAAAGAAAATTGCTTGGTTCATACAAATGGATGCGCCTAAAAGTATAAACATGAGTATTAGAGATCCAAAAAGAATATTTTTCAAGATGTCTTACTAAAGATATGATCACTAGGATGGTGAAAATCTAACGTGTCAGGATCTTCTTGTGGCTTAATCACAGTTATACTTTTTGTACTATAAAGATAGGCATTATTTCCACACAAAATAAACCTATAGTTCAAGGATTCTCCTGGGTTCTCATCCCTATAAAGGCCCATTATTTTTAAAAGCAAAACATCTTTGGGTTGTGTTGGAGAATTTCCGTTTTGAGTAGGTATTGAAACCATAGCATAGTAAACCTTAAATATAAAGCAAGATAGTTACTCATTAATAAACATAGACCTGTTTAACAGTTCCTTAGAAAGCAATAAACTAGCGCAAACTTATTAAACATATTTTCTAATTTGTGATGCCTGTGTGTGATTACAGTAGAGTCCCGCTAATCCGAACAAATTGGGACCGAACCATGTTCGGATTAGGCGGAATTTTATCACATAATGCCGTATTATTGTATTTTTGAGGCATATTTAGCGTCTGATGTGTAAAATATTAAAGGTCAGACGCGAATAACACCTTTATTATTTAACAATAGATGGTGTAAAGCCGATTTAGTGCATTGCGTTAGAACATCACTGACTTTAAATTGTGCTAGTCAATAATTTGTAAGTGTCTACCAAATAAATAAATTATGTATAAGATTTTGTTAATAAACGTACAATAACTTGAAAACACTTGTTTTTCTTTACTTTTCCTAGTTCTTAAATTTTATAAGAATCATTTTCTTTGTCCTGGCCCTGTTATGTTTTTTTAGAATATAAAATGTAGTTTTTAAGATATGTAATTGCAAAATATTGTTAATAAAATAAACCATTTAGTTCAATTGTTTCTTCGTTATGGATATCTGCCAAAAATGGTTTGACACCTGCAACAGTGCAATGACCCATAACTTATTGAGACGGACCGAATCAACGGGTTGTTTGAGGGGCGAATGTAGACCTTACCAATACCAATGTTGTCTTGCCGAAGGAGAATAACAACGGCAAACTAAATTCTAGGGATTATTAAATTTCCGTTACCCTATCAATAGGAAATTTAAATTATAAAGGTGTTTTTTTTAAATAAAAACTGCTAAACTGTTCACATAAACAAAAGGACAAATCCTAAGATTTGAAAAGTTTTTTAAACATAAATAAAGAACGAAATTGCGATAATTCATTTTAGCCATGACAAATACTTTTGTTAACACATTATACAGTGTTAACTGAGATTTTTTGAATATATAATAATAAAAGTTCATTACACATAAAAAATACTTTCCAAGAAATTACCAGATGTAGATCACGCTTTTTAATTTTTTTTTGTCGTAACAAAAGTAAATTCAAGGACAAATCACTTTCCGGAACATTATTATCTCCTTTTTAGATGTGTCTAAACTAAAAACTTAAAGGGCAGTGGCGTAGATAAGTAACCAAGGGCCCCTGGGCAAAATCAACACTGGGGCCCTATCTAAACAGGTTAAAATATCAATACTTTAAAGGTGCAGAGCTACTTCTTATAAGCTTCTTATTGCCAGCTGTAGTGCAGTGTAATCATTCCATCCAAATTCACATATTTTTTATGAGAATTACTAATGTAGTTTACATTCCTTTAATGCTAAATTTTTCGTTCTGATATCCAAAAAATATTAACATATTAGCGCGGCAAAAAGTTAAATCCGGCCCTGAGTGTAATACAGTAATTTATTCTATTAATTCATAAAATTATTTAATAAATAAAAATAACACAATTTATAGCTAACAAAACCTACTTGTTGCAAACAGGGATACCATAAATGTCTACATTATGTAGCACCAAAAGTAGGCTCGAAGATGATCTGGACACATTTGCACAGTTTGTCGAAATAAATGAATTACAATAATAACATTAATATTGATTAAAATAACTACGTGGAATCGAATTGAGTTTATAAAATTCAGAGTGTACATGGTTACAACACTAATTAAAAAAAGATTGAGAACATAACTTCTTTTTGAGTTATTTTGTAGAGAATCAAAATTGCATTTCACCTCGAAATTTATGCAAAAACATACTTGAGATATGTACTTTTATAATTAATAACGCGCTCATAAAAATAAGGTTCTAATTGAAACCCAATAATTTGCTAATTATTTTTTCAATGTATCGATGATTTCATACCAAGTTATGTTCTGCTTCTTATTTTGTAGCGACTCAGTGACTGTAATGGAAGGATATGTAAACTTCTTATCTCTATCTATGATGCAGGATTATTCATTTAGGGCATTCCCTACATTTCATTTTTTTTTTACTAAGTTGCTATGCTTAAAGCCATGTTGCAAGTTCAGTTCGAGCCATTCGGAATTTGCTGGCGAGGGGCTAAAGAATCGAAAATTAGTCTAAATTATTTATTTAACTCTTTTGAAGGTCGCTTAGGGGACCTAGAGACCCCCAAGTGCTTAGGGGCCCCGGGGCACTGTCCCACCTAGCCCTCCGATAGCTACGCCACTGGGTCCAAGACTTTTTCCATATTCTTTATAGTAAGCTCCAAAGTTTTAGTAAGTCCCTAGTAGGCTAGAGTACCATTTGACGCTATATTCCGTTAAATACACTTTTTTCCGAAAAAAAGTAGTATTTAATTTTTTTTTTGAAAACCTTTATTTTATATAAAGTTTTTTTTATTTACCCCTTTAAAAAAATTCTAATTCGAAAAAGGATTCTGGATATAAATTTGGAAACGTCATTTTCTCTGTGACGCCGTTTAAATTTGACGTCTCACCGTCAGATGGCTGGGCTTGACTTGAGTTGAAGGACCTGTACCCTGTAGTTAACCCTAGTTCTTCATCTATCTCTTTTTGTTTTAATATCATTATAGTAGAGCTGCGGTATCAGTGGTCGATAAATAAACTATGAATAATTCACGGGATCTCACTGGTTCACCACAGCAGCCTTCGTCTTGCGGTGCAAACAGGTTAGGTATCTACTATCCGCGGCAACGATAACGAACTCGCCGCCCACGGCAGACGCGGTAAATGGATTCTCACCTTAAGAGATCTTTTGTCAAGACTTTATTAATATTTTCTTTGGATTGTTTTCAAGTTGTCTTGTTACACTATGAATACATGTTCGACAATAAATGGTTTGAATTTAAAATTTAAAGAATTCCATATTTACCTGAGGCGACATGTGTAAATTTACAGCAGCACACAACATTAAAACACCTTCTCGATCGGGTTGCATGTCCAAAATCCAAATATCAATGTCTGTATGATCACAAACATCCCAGTGGGATATATGTGTTCTAAAAGATTCCTTTATGGGTCTGGATAAATCTACAGTCCAAGCCATTTGATCCGGGTCATTTTCCGTTAATACCCATTTTTGAAAGTTTAGCCCTGCTAATACATACACACTATACATCTGCTGAACGTTTGGAACTGCCAATAGGCGTATTATTCTCTGAAAGTTAGTCTATAAATATATATACATATACCGGGTGACAACGAAATCACTACCCAGTCCTTTATTTTCTTGAATGAATACATATGGCTTTCACATTTTGAGATGATATATTATATCATAAGATGCTGATTTTGGATATTATAACATGTGTCTATCACTTCCGGTTTAACCGGAAACGACATCAATTTTGATTTTTTTAATGAAACACCCTGTATATTTTTCGGAATTTGGATTCTACGGATCATTTCTGATATAAAATCTATATTATATCCTATACCTATATCTGCTTGTTTTTGAGAAAATGGCGATTAAAGATGTCTAAACTACCGCACACAATGCAGTTTTATGGGAAAACAAATAAATGTTATAAAAATTTATTTTGTTTAATTTAATTCTTCCTGAAGGCTTTATCTGTGGAGGTCATAATAAAACTACTTCCGGCTTTACCGGAAGTACTGCGAAAATTTACTTTTCTAATAATGTTACTTCAAAAATGTTAATGCAACACCCTGTATATTTTTTAAAATTTGTATTCTACAAGTCATTCCTGATATAAAATCTCTATTATATCCTATATCTATCTTTGTTAGTTTTTGAGAAAAGGGCGATTTAAATGTTCAAACGACCGCATATTATGCAGTTTCAGGGGCAAACAATTTTCTCAAAAACTAACGAAAATAGGTATATAATATAATATAGATTTTATATTAGGGATAAGCCGAGAATACAAATTTTAAAAAATATACAGGGTGTTGCATTTAAATTTTTGAAGTAACATTATAAGAAAAGTCAATTTTCGCAGCACTTCCGGTAAAGCCGGAAGTAGTTTTATTATGACCCCCCACAGATAGGGTCTTTAGAACGAATTAAATTAAACATATAAAATGTTTATAACATTTATTTGTTTTCCCATAAAACTGCATAATGTGCGGTCGTTTGGACATCTTCAATCGCCCTTTTCTCAAAAACAAGCAGAGATAGGTATAAAGATATAATATAGATTTTATATCAGAATCCATAGAATCCAAATTCCGAAAAATATACAGGGTGTTCCATTGAAAAAATCAAAGTTGATGTCGTTTCCGGTTAAACCGGAAGTGATAAACACATTTTATACTATCCAAAATCGGCATCTTATGATATAATATGTTATCCTAAAATTTAAAAATAATACGTTTTTATTTAAGAAAATAAAGGACTGGGTAGTGATTTCGTTGTCACCCGGTATACATATAGTTGATTCATTTAAATAAGGACAGGACTTACAAATATCAGATGCGAAAGTGTACTGATATATCAGCTGTAATTTCGTTGATCTTGCTAAAAACGCACATTAGCTGCACTCGTGTGATTAGATAAGCGATTTACATACAGCAGGCCTTTTTATTAAACCCCCAATACCTCAGCATCCCCAGGAAAGCAATAGGGCCCTAGGAAATATTTTTTATTGGCTAAAAATAACTTACCTAAATAACACTATTGTCAAATATGTTTTTAATACAAAATTTTATAACAGGGCTATAGGCATTTCAATTTCAAATATAAACTCTTGCGCCAAAATAACATCTGGGTATTTAAAAACCGCGTGACGCCACAGTGCATCAAACAATATGTATAACACATTTTATCTAGGGAATCCATCAAATGTTTACAACTTAAATGTACGCATCGCTCGCTATTATAGTTGCCCATTATTTGGGGGTGTGTATATATGGATATATCGATATATATATGTATGTCCAGCGATATATCGATATATATATACAGGCGCATATATATATATATGTATATATATGCCTATATATATATATATGTATATATCTATATACATATCGATATATATATATGTATATATGCATATATATATATATATATCGATATATATATGGATATATATATATATATATATATATATATATCTATATATATATATATGTATATATATATATATATACATATTTGATATATATATAGATACCGATATATATGCGGATATATATATATATATATATATATATATATACGTATATATATATATATATATATATAGACATATATATATATATATATATATACCTGGATATATATATATATATATATATAGATACAAATATAGACATATATATATCTATATATATACATATATAGATATATATATATATACATATACGGATACGTATAGACATATATAAAGTTACATATATACGTATCTTTAGATATTTTTGGAGCTATATCTATAGGTCCGCGTTTATATATTCGCATTTATATATATATATATATATATATATATCTATGTATATATATATACGCGGATATATATGGATATCAATAAACATACGGATATATATATATATATATATACATATGTATATATACCGGGACTTATATACATCGATATATCTATATATATATATATACATATCTATATATATAGGTATAGCTATACATAGGTATATATACATACCTATATAATATTCAGATGTATTTAAAACTAACTTTACAACCTGTTAACCAATGTCATTCATTTTAAATTTGGTTTTACATTTACCAGGACATAATAACATAATTAAATACCTAACGTGTGTGTAATGGTTAATGTAATGAAATGTTTTTCAGGTATATTCTTCAGTGTTTTTATATAACTCATCAAAGGCAGTATATAATTTTTAATATATGTTTACAATTACAACTTTTACAGGTAATTCTACATAATTTCCAAAGCGTGAATGGAGTAATCTGATGTTCATGAACAAGTTAGCAACTTTATTAATAAACCCGAAAACGACTTGGTTTTACATTCGAGTAAAAGCACAACTAACTTAAAAGTGACCACAAGTAGCGACATAAAAAACGCATTTTCCAGTCATCCGCAATAATTACTAATATCCTGGATTTTTTTGCCAAGTCTGAACAGACTTATTAATACCGTACCGCGTGTTTTTTACATTTACTGGTAAAGTTGCACACTCTCTGCAGCATTTACCAAAGTGTATTAGTTCTGGATTTCGTTCGACGGGCTCTCACGTAGTAGCACATTTATATTAAAACAAACCAATTTATTACGTTCTTTTAACGTTAACTGAGTTATTTTGTATGTAGGCGGATAACTAGTTAAAATATTGGATTAATCACATTCATAGGTTACATGAATATTATACGAAGCAAACTTAACAACACTAAATCTTATATATACAATATGATACTCTATCAGTCTAAATAACTGAAATAAATCTACTTATAAAATTGGCACAAAATCAATATCATATATACTACAATTATTAGAAATTTTGTAATATTTAGAAAATACCATCTGTATAGCTCATTAAAATTTAAACTTACTTTGGCAAATAATGTCCATAAGACAATAATAACTAAATAAAATTCATCGAACTTTTACCGCGATTAAACCCTGTCGAAAAATACGCTTATTTTACATTCAAAATGGGCAAACACATCATCAGTTTTACAAAATTAGGAATGTTTTGATAGTTTAATTTTCCATCATGCCTTCTCGATAACTTCTATGATTTCACATACATATTGGCGTAGCTGCATTTTGCAAGTGCGATTGCTCTAGTAGGGTTTACTTTCATTTTCGCGTATTCATTATCGGATCAACGTGGCGAGCTGAAATCCAATAAATTGGCAAAAAAGTTCACTGCAGATTTGAGCGGAAAAGTATGATCAATAGGCTTAAAAAGTCATTTATCTAAATGTTAGATTTTTAAGTCAATGCCCCAACTTCATGTGTGTTCGTTAAAAAGCCAGAAATGAATTTTAAATGGTAATTGCGCCGAAACTAAATTTTTCTAAGAAAAAATATTTAGCAAGTGGGTCCGTAATAGGCAAAAGAAGAGATTTACCATGTTTTTGATTCAAAATAAATTTTATGTAAGGAGCTCATTCCATCAATAATGCTTGCTTTCGCATCTGGTTTGGGTAATTGTTTCAGACTACCCGTATCTCAACAAACAACATAAGAAAATATACTATATTATATATATATCATATATATGATCACTATATATTGGATATATATATATATAGGATACTATTCTACTAATACCATATATATATATATATGGTATATATATATATATATACTATATATGATATCCATAGTTGCCCTGTTTGTACTGTACTAGCACGACATTGCGAGAATCTGATACAAAATTAACAAGTTAGACAACTAATGTCATTAATACTATCACTATTTTTTACCATTTATTTCTACATGCCGAACAACTGAGCAGTGGTCGTGGGAGATATCTGGCCAATAACGTACCATTCCTAAAATACAATGCCTTAAACTTTTTTTTTAGAATCACAAAGCATAAAATAGTTAAATTCATACGCAACAAAACTCGTGTCCTTTGTTACGTTTTTTAGACAATAGCTGAACATGAATTCCTTAACATTTTGCGGGTGTTTTTTACATGTTACTGGTGACATGTGATACACCTGGGAATAGAATTTACCATATTGTATTCAGTTGTTATCAGTAAACGACCGGTTAAATATATGCAAACTTTTGTATTAAGAACAAACCAGACTAACTTATCTTACATTCGCACTAAAAGAAATGCATAATGCTACAGAAGAATATATATATGTATATATATACCGGTATATATACATATATATATATATATATATATATATATACATATAGCCGGATACATATATATATATATACATATAGATATATATATATATATATATATATATATATATATATATAGACATATATATATATATATATATATCTCTATATATATATATATATATATATATCTATATATATATATATATATATATATATATATATATATATGTATATATATATATATATATATATATATATATATATATTATGTATATATCCATATATATCTATATACATCTGTATATATCTATATATCTATCTATATATATATATATCTATATATATATATATATATATATATATATATAGACATATATATATATATATAGATATACATATATATATCTATATATACATATATATATATATAGCTATATATATATATATATATATCTATATATATACATATATATATACATATATATATATATATATATATATATATATATATAGAGATGTATATATATATATATATAGATATATATATATATATATATCTATATATATCTATCTATATATATATATATACACACATATACAGTAAAGCGCAGAGTACTTCGATCATACAATAGTCTTGGACTCGTGTGGTTGGTTCTTAAAACGCTGTATTCATTGCTTATCGGATCAATAATCTTCCAGCTGACAATCCAATAAATTTATTTCAAAAAAAGTTCCTTAGCATCGAACGCTCGACAGCAATAGTTGTACAATGTCGAATATCTACCGACCAAAAGTTTTTAATAAAATAATTATTATGTAGCAATGTTAAGTTCACACGCCCTGAAAGAAAATTCAAATGTGTGAATCGTATAACCGTGGAAAGCCAGTTAGGGGAATTAGGGAATTATTAATTTATTTATAATTGCGCCGAAACTAACGATTTTCACTATTTACCGAGAGTCATTAATAACTTTCTGACAAGTGGGTCCGTAACTCCAGGCAAACAGAAACATGATAGTACCCCAGAAAAAACCAGGAAAGGAAAATGAAAGAAATTATGTAAGGCTCAAGTGTTATCAATAATGCTACAGTTTCCATTAATACAATTGCGTTTTTGGTTGATTGGTGCAAAAGATCAGTACCTATAGTGCTCAACAAAATTTATACCGCTAAGACAAAAGTAAGAAAAACCCACGAAATTAAAACGATGATCTGTCTAGACAAATGCAATTGATCACTACTGCCATTGAAATGACCAATAACAATGCATTGATAAGATACATTGTTCTTACTAATACCACCACATTTCAACTACCTGGTGTTTTTACGAGTTTTTCTCCGGGGTCACGTGAACTCAGATGTCCATAGTTGCCAGGAGAATAGGGCTTGTACTGTACTAGCACGACAGTTACAGGTTGAGAATTGTCACAAAAATATTACCCTAGACATTCTAGCTAATGTCAATAAGACGTGTTTATGACATTCCTGACCATTTAGTGTCTCAAGATGTTGATCAACTTGAGCATCTTTGATGAGTGGGAAGAGTATCTTGTAGATTTTATGAACGTACATTAAATTATTTTCTAAAATACAATCTTCTCGTTAAACTTTTTATTAGAATCACAAATTTTGTTTTATTAGGAAATACTGTTTTGGTTTTTAAGATCGCAAAAAACGTTGCGGTCTCGTAAGCAACTAATTTTAAATTTATGGCTTATAACAATAGCTGATCAAAATGGTTAGCGCTAAGCTAGGCTCTTGTTACTTGCCTATAAACACTGCATCCTCTAACTGAAAATAACACTAGTAGTACACAACTAAACTTGGCAGATAATTCTAGAGAATTTATAAGGTAGCTTTCCCCACCAGTTTTATCCAAAAATAAGCCAACTAAGAAAGCTTTACGGAAATTGAAATGCAAGCCACAAAATTATTATTGGTATTTTAGGGTGGATTCATCCAAAAATTGTCCAGGAGCCTACTATGTTCGCAGTACGGTGCGCTTTACTGTATATATATATACATATATATATACATATATGCATATATATATACAGATAGATATATATATATATATATATATATATATATATATATATATATATTGATGTTTGGAAGGTAAGAGGTAATAAATTACAATACGGCAACTTTACAGTAAAGTGAATTAAAGTTAAAATAATAAAAAATATGCAAAACATCTATAACTGTTTGCAGAATTATTATCTTAAAAATAAAAGCCACAAGGTCTAAAACCTTTGTTACCTACTTTGTTTTGTTTGTACAAGTTTTTTTTTGTAAATAGCACCTATTTCCAAGTTATTCCAAGTTAGTTTCTTAATTAGGCATATTTATGGTAAACTTAAACAATACAAATTTCAAGATAAAAGCTCATTCGATGTGAAAAAAGTATATATTTCAGTGGTAGCTGAGATTCAGTTTTTTAAAAATTCTCGCTTGTCCTTTTACCTTTAAAGCATCAATTTAATTATCAAAATATATTTGACCAACCTTCTGGTGATACAGCAACGCAGGAAGGATAGTTGCATCCTTTATTTAAAAATACAGAAACTAATTCTGCCCGATGCGCAAGGTCACTCTGAGGTAATTTCAGTTCGTGACAAACAGGAAATTTACGCTGCTTGGGAGAGGCTCCCGGTTGTGTATTTTGAAACTGCCATACAAATAATCGCCTACCACAGACAACCCATGCATAACCACATTCTGCTACTCTGGCTGTAATTACAGTGTTTTCTAAAAGCAATAAAGTCAGTATATTACAGGTCTAAAAATTTATATACCTTACTATCAGAAAAAGAAAATGCTTCTTCCACGAGAACAGGTACTGGCAATCCGAAACGCTCTACAAAGTTGTGTGGGGACTTTAAGACAACATGTACTGACGAAAGTTTCCCATTTAATCGACTAAAATGAGATTAATCTTTATTTTTCCAAGGAAGAACTACCTACACTACCTAATAAGTTTAACAACTAACCTATCATTATAGCTACGTCCCAAACCCATTCTGCTTGAAATAGCGGTTCTGGGTCTAGGGGAGTAAGGACTGTTAACTTGCGGACTTCCCAAGTGACTTTTGTCCATTTTATTATAACCTGGAAGCAAAACTAAATTACACTCAATCAGAGACAAACACAATTTATAAAATCGCTAACACTCATACTCATACTAATAAACCGGTAACCTAGCTTTTTCTTCTATTTAGAATTTGAATTCGTATAAAATATACTTTATTCTGGCCTATAGACAAATTAATGTTATATGAGTTGCCTAATCTTAGGTGACAAGGACGCCCGTATGCATTGTTACAGGGTGAAACTATTTAGATAAGATCTAAAAAGTCAACATTTTTTTAAAACTTTTATTTAGTAATTATTTAACAAGCAAATGTAGGACCCAGTGGAAATAAACTTAATTTTACTGTATTACTCATATTTGATGTGTTTGTTACGTTTTTGAAAATGTAAATTTAATTTTTGGTTTTTAACAGTGCTCTAATTTATATTGGGGTACCTACCTAGGTAAGATAAAATTTGTGCTAAATATTAGGTATCCTTGGCCTTTATGTGTCACATTTGATTTGTGTATTAGTGATAAGAAAAACAGAAATAACCATATTTTCAGTACGTTGTTACCGATTACAAATGCTGTTTTACGAAAATAAAATTATATTGTGTGTAGGTAGGTATACTATTTTTATAAGTGGTGTGAAATCCGCAAAAATATAAATGATATATGCAGTTGTCTGAATTTCATGCAGTATCCACTACCTGCCTTTAAAAAGTTATTGCGCTATTAGCAAGTCATTAGGTAAAATTAGAAAAATACTCAGTCTGGCCTATTTTTTGCACCTACTTAAATAATGAGTTGACGTACACAAAAATAACCCAGCATTCCAAAAAAATATTTTTGAGACGACGTGTATCTGTCTTCTCTCTTCTTTATTTATAACTTTATATGCCTATTTCTCTTTTTCAGATTTTCATGTTTAGTTTTTTGCCCAGGTAGCTTTCTGTCTTTCTCTAATAAAAGTGCACCGAATGTATGAAATTTGACAAGTTTTTTTTAGTTGGAAAAATTGTGAAAAATGACAAGTTTTCATAAAGTCGAAGTTAATAAAACAGTATGGGAAGTGCCAATAAGGTATCAAATGCTATCTGCAGTAGGATCTGGAGCATACGGACAAGTATGGTAGGCATACACCTACATTAAATAACTTTCTGTAGCAAGTATTTTGTTTATATTAACTTCACACAATAAGATAAATATTAATATTATCCTGGATTTGCTTACTTTCATTTAAAGAACCAAGGTTCTTTATAAATTAATCACTATAAACACCTTTAAATAAGTTAGGTTATGTGTTTAGGTGCCCCAATAAATATAAGTAAACTTCACAGCTTACTTATCATCCCTAATGTTATTTACATTTCCTAGTTCTGCAGTAGATACCCAAACTAAGAAAAAAGTAGCAATAAAAAAATTAGCCCGTCCATTTCAAACTGCTGTCCATGCAAAACGAACGTACCGAGAGCTGAAACTTTTAAAACACATGCGTCATGAAAATGTTATAGGGCTCCTGGATGTATTTTATCCTAAACATGATAACAGCCAGGTGAGTTATATATTTATTTATTGCCCTAATAAATTTTTAGGATATTTTCCTTCATAATAAATAAATTAGTTTTTTTTTAATTAAATTATCTATCACCAAATGCTTTAGTATTTTTTGATGTATGATTAATATTTTTAAAACGTAATCAAAAGATTTTTTTCAATGGTAATTTTATTAAAAAAATGTTAAAAGTTATATATAAAAAAAAATGTACACTTAATTGTTTACTTTTAATCATGATTTATTGTCGAAAAATATAACATAGATATTTTTTATAGGTAGGTATACCTATATTTTAAGAAAATAAAACAATGCAAATATGTTAAAACTTTTTTGTTTCAGATATATTTAGTGACCCATTTAATGGGAGCAGATTTGAATAATATCATACGTACACAAAGACTGACTGATGACCATGTTCAGTTTTTAGTATATCAGATATTAAGAGGATTAAAATATATTCATTCTGCTGGGATTATTCATAGGGTAGGTAATAATACTTAATGATTGTTTATTTGGCGATGGCTATAAGAAAAATTCATAATAAATAAAATGTATTCTTGAGTACACCCAAAATTTTAATTTAATTTTCTCTGTTAACCCCCTGTAGCTACACTGTAGTACGTATATTTTAAAATAATTACTTTTATTGCCATTTGTTGTTCCTAAGCAATCACATTCTATCATTGATCCAACTAGAAAATCCTCAGCTTAATTATAACCCCTATTATTTCATTTTACAGGATTTAAAACCATCAAACATAGCAGTAAATGAAGACTGTGAACTAAAAATATTAGATTTTGGATTAGCCCGGCCTACAGAAACTGAAATGACAGGGTATGTAGCTACAAGATGGTACAGGGCTCCAGAGATTATGCTGAATTGGATGCACTACAATCAGACTGTTGATATTTGGTCAGTTGGTTGCATTATGGCAGAACTTTTGACTGGAAGGACCTTGTTTCCTGGTACCGACCGTATCCTTTTGTGAAACTTAATTGCTATTTTTATGCAATAAAAATCTAAATGTACTAAATTATATATAAGCAGATTTTTATTTTTCTTAATATGGTGTAGATATTCATCAGCTCAACTTAATTATGGAGATTTTGGGCACTCCAAATGCAGAGTTTATGAACAGAATTACCTCTGAAAGTGTAAGTTTGTTTACATAGTACATTATTAGTTATTTTTGATAACATTAATATTAATGACTTGAATGTTTTACAGGAAATGTATTTCCTGAATCATTTGGTAAATTTAACAAAATATCTCAAAGTGTAGGTTATTTAGTTATTTATTTATTTATTACAAAATTCATTAGTACAATATAACAATACAATATTACAATATTAAAGGGCTGTTGACCTAGGTCCTACTGTCCACGGAAAAATCTAAAATTAAAAATGGATACAATATGTCCTGTTCTAGAAATGCTAATAACAGGTATACCAAAAAAAAACACATATAATTAAAAATAGTTAGTTGATGCCATTGAAAATCTGGGAAATTTAAATGCAGGGTTCAGGCTTTGTTCTTCTGTATGAAGTGATAGCATGAGTTCAAAGTTGTGTGGATTAGAAGCAAATTTCTTTAATAGTTCTTTCAATCGGGGCCCAATTAAAGCATTCTGATTTGGTGGATTATTTAAAGGATTTCTGGGATGAAAGATCTTTGTTATAGCTGTGAGTGCAGAGGTTTCAGCAACCTCTAGCCTTTTGCTGGCAGGTCTGCGAATTTTAAATGGAATACAACTTATCTGTTTTAGTTTGTTTCGGTTGGGATTACTCGCCTTGATATCTCTAGAAAATGGGACCACTTTGGTCCAGGTCCCAGGGTATAGCGAACTGAGCCTGCTTAGTCCTATTAACCCCTATGAACTGGCAGATCGCCTGAAACAGAAAAAAGAAAACCCCCAAAAAAAAAATAGAAAAAACTTCTTTTTAATCCAAAATTTTTAAAAATTTAGTTTAAATTTCTTTTTTCATTTTGACAACGGTGGCCGACTTGCCACCGAAACGTGGCAAAATATATTCACTCTACAATAAAAAAGGTGTATCTTTGAAAGCAAACCTACTAAATCTTGTGACTGACATTAGGATGCATTTTTTTAGATTTAAGAATGATTAGATCAAAGTCGTCTTAGAATACAGAGAGGTCATTCCATGGACTACCGACACCATAGTTTGGTATTATAGGATACAGGATGATTCTTGAGGAAGTGTATATACGTCTTCCATAGATAGAATACTTTAGGATCAGCTTAGATCACCTATTAAAATATTCTTCAAGGAGTTATTAGCAGGGTGTTTTATATGAATGGGCTAAAATTTGTATTACTGCTTTGGTTACTGCGTAACTTAATCATTTTAAATTTTGGAATTTTCTGCAGTTGTATGGCCTTCTTAGAAATACAGGACAAGAAAAAGAAAAATCCAGTTGTGGACTGAAAAACTGCAAAATAGTACTAAAATGTTTTTTAGCACTTGTACACAAGTTGAGCAAAAAAAATCTATTTTTATGAAACAACAAAATTTAATTGAGCTATACAATTGTATCCCTCCCATTTCTACATTTCCGAACAAAATCGAATTCACTTTTAAGGTTTTGTACATCCACGTGACCTTCTTTAAACTGCATGTAACCTTGTCAGAAATTTAGGATGAAAGAAAAAAATTTAGTTTCGGACCAAAAAAATAGATTTTATATAACAAAGATATTTCCCTGTATAAGTATTATTCTAAAATGTTAAATCTCTATTGAAAATGCTACAATATTGTACTAAAATGTTTTTTGGTATATTTACTAAGGTTAAGCAAAAAGATAATTTGTTATAAAATTCTTTATTAAATAACAGCATTGTTTTTACTTCTTCAACAACGTATATTTTTTAAAGAAGCTGTTTTTTTTGTCCCTATTTCCCCATTGCAAACCTTGTTTTCTGGCATGTCTCATTGATAATTATCAACCGGATTCAAATCGGGCCACCTCAGTGGTCAAGAAGTTTCACAATTTCAATCAGTATCACAATTGAATTATTGTGATACTGATTGTTTCAAAAATCGCTTATTGTCCTTGAGTTGTGGGAAGGAGCACCATCTTCTTGAAATTGTATGCTTCTGACATAAACATTTACTTCTGCTAGAAGACACGGCAAAATGATCAGCAAAAAATTCAAGTAAATGATAGTATTTAGCCTCTCCTCAAAAAATATGGTTTAATAATATTGTTCTTAATAATGCCATTACAAAACAAAAAATCAATGTTGGGAGTGTGCAGGGCAATTTTTCGGTGCCCTCATGTAGCTATTTTGGGACTAGTTTTTTTTTCCGGGCTTTTTGATGGTTACTAGGCTAAGTAGTTTATTAGAAATATACAGTGGGTAAATTATTGCATTAAAGTTTTGCTAAAATATGTAGTTTTTTTCCAGTTGTTTCAAGTGTGCAAAAAAACTCTATGCTCTGTTATGTACAATTTTTTATTAGTATTTAACAGCCATACGAACATTTTGGAAAATGATTTATACAATGTGTTCTCTTTGAGATATTTATTGAATAACTTTTATCCGATTTTTTCACTTTAGATCCTGATTTATTTTTATTTTTTCATGTAGTTCCAAAAAGGTAACCTGCTTGTATAAAGCCTCATAATATAATTCGATGAAGTAAAGTATTGTGAAAACAAAACCTTACCTTTTAAATTTTGTTCATAAAAATATTTTATTCTTATATTTTTGTGGGTGTGTCAAAAAATATTTTAAAACCATGTTGTAGTATTTTTAACAAAGATTTTAGCGTCCTATTACCTTATCAAAAATGTTTATACAGGGTGTTGTTTTTTGAAAAATAACTTTTATCCAATTTTTTGAGACCAGACCTGGATTTTTTTCTTTACTCCTAAGTTTTTGACATGGTTAGATATTTGGATACAGCTCTAAGAAGGTCAGCTGAAAGTATAAAACCTGTAAAGTAAATTGACTTATGCTGATATTGTTTCATAAAAATATTTTTTGCTAAAACATATTTTAGTACTTTTAATAGGGATTTAACTGTCATCTTAACCTCCCGGTTAATATAGGGTATTGTTTTTTGCAAGATACTTTTTATTTAATTTTTTCAGTCCGGACCTGGATTTTTCTTTCTTTTGTTCTGAATTTCTAAGAGAGTGATACAACTGTAAAAAACTCCAAAATTTAAAATTATTAATTTAAGTAGTAAGGAAAATACAAGTAATACATATTTTAGCCCATTTATATAAAACACTCTGTATTTCTGTTAGCAACCCCTTAAAGAATATTTTAATAGGTGATCTAAGTTTAACCCAAGAAACTCTATTTCTGGTAGACGTATATACACTTTCTCGCGAATCACCCTGTATAAGAGGAAAAGAGATGGATAAAGGAGTGGGGTTACAGATAAAGCTATGTTGCCTAATTTATCGCCATGATCTGTTGTCAAGTGAGATTAGGCTGTTAGTATTTACAAATTACAGTTCGTATTTAAGAAGGCCAAATAAGAAAAACTTAATATAAAACAACTTGTTAAGAAAAAATAGAAACATAGGAATTTACTGTTTTTTTTTCTTTTGTAAAAAGGTGTATTCAACGGAATACAGCTTTAATAGTTTTTCTAGAGAACTGAGTACCCACTAGAACTTTGAAGTCCATTATAAACGAATATTAAAAAATTGTTAGACCCAATATGATCTTCAAATTAATAAATATTCTCTTCAGTGAAAATCCCTTTTTAAAAAAAGAGATTTGTTCTTGACCATATGTTTAAACGTTTGTGAAAGAAAAAGAAAATAATTCTAAATTAAAAAAAAAAACTATCTCATTTTTTTAATTTTCCAGAAAGTATTTTATGGCTTGATCTAATGCAATCCAATGTACGTCTACGAATTTAATATTTAAACTATATATGAGTGGGTTAGATGCAAAGGGGTACAAAAAATTGAATTCTGCATGAAATATGAAGATTAATGATAAAAAAATTTTTTTGCCAAAAATACGCAAGTGTCCATAAAAATGTTACTTAAGAACACATATTTGTACTTCTTTACCAATGCGCTATGGCGAGTGTCAAACTAAGTATTGGCGAATGTCCATAAAGGGATTTACTCGTTTTTTTTTTTCATTTTTCCAGCAATGTCATAAAGAGCATTCTCCTATCCTAAATTGTTAACTCTTATATACATTTCTAAGAAACCTAGGTTAGTGATAAATCGGAAAACTACCGTGAGGTCACTTGCAGAAAGTGGTTACTTTAAAACAACCTAAAATTAGCCAATTTACCCCTTGGCCAACATCAGCGCGCGACCCTGGTCGTTCTTGCTTCTCTGTCTATGTGCTAGCTACATAGTTCAGCATGCAGTATTTATATATTGTAAATATTGCTTATTATTGTTAAATTAGCTATGTAATAAAGATGTTTTAAAAGTAAAGTAAAGTAAGAATATACATAAAGGGAAAACAATTGTACTGACTAGATTATATTGTTGTCAGACAGTTTTTACTCCTTATTCGTCTTTGGTATTATGACTCCAGGGCCAGATTTGACTTTTTGCCGCCCATAGGGTAATATATTTTTGCCGCCCTATATAATATGTCAATATTTTTTGGATATCAGAACGAAAAATTTAGCATTAAAAGAATGTAAACATTACTAGTAATTCTTATAAAAATTTAATAAACAAATTTAACAAAAGTAAAACATACAGAAAATTAGATAACAATTCTATAAAACAAACAAATTTCATATTATAAAAAAAATATAAAGTAGAATGTTAAAACGAATACGTCTTTTTTGAACTATGTATTATTTAATTATAGGCAAAACCCTATACTAACATTTTTCTTCAAACATTTTTTTCTACAAAATCATTAATTATATCATTAAAATTTATGATTACATTTTTAAAAAAATTAATCATAAATTTGCCGCCCTAGGATTTAGCCTACTCAGCCTTTGCGTAAATCCACCCCTGTATGACTCACTGTATGAAGTTTCACTTAATATTATTTCAGGCAAGAAGTTACATTAAATCATTACCTCCAATGGCAAAAAAAGACCTTTACCAGTATTTTGTAGGAGCAAACCCAAAAGCAGTAGACTTACTTAGCCTTATGTTAGAAATAGATAGTGAAAAACGCATCACTGCAGAACAAGCCTTAGCACATCCCTATTTGGCGGCCTATGCTGATCCTAATGATGAGCCTGTTTCTGCGCCCTTTGATCAAAGCGAAGAAATGATAAATTATCCTGTTGAAAAATGGAGAGGTAAGTTCATCTACAGGCCGTGTTTTTTAAAGTGTTATAAGACGATCAATTTAATAATACTTATGTACTGATTTTTGTTTTAGATTTAGTATTAGAAGAAGTGAACTCATTTGTATATGTTCCAATACCCAACGAAGAAAATAGGGAATAGCATAATTATTGTAATAAAAAACTAATAAAAGCTTGCAAAAAAATTAGATTGCAACTTAGAAAAAAACTAGATGAAAAATTTAAAATGTAAACAATTAGGCCTGTAAGTAATTTTTAGTAGTTGGGTGCTAATAGTGATGTCAATAACAGAACAATTATCAATGTTCCTTAGACTTTTTAACTTTTTACTTAATACCTGTTTAATTAAACTTATAATTATGTACATCTTGTAAAGCTTTAAGAAATTTATTTAGTTCAGGGTGAAATTTATTTATTGATTGCTTAAAATCAAGAGTATATTTAGAAATCTCCGTTTACTTGTGAAAGTCAATATAACTTCATTGGTAAGTGTACAGAGTGTTTAAAAATAAACATACCTTGGTGCTTTAGTATTGATACTGCAAGTTCAATTTAATTAGCATTTAATGCATGTTTTTTAAAATTAAAATGATAAATACAGCGTTTTTAATGTATATTTTTTAAATGGTCTCTTATAATAATTAGTATTAAATTTGCAATGGTTTCCACTGCTAAATATATATATTTTTTAATATCCTATTTAGTAGCCGAGCTGGCATCGGCCTTTGGTGATAAATGTATATAAATACAAGTCAAACATCATGGAAGTAGCTAGGTTTTAAAAGTTTTTTTATCTAAGAAGTGAGACATAGGACCCACACCAAATATATACCAGATGCTTTTGGCCTTAAGGGGAACACTTTGGTAAAGAAAATTTTCATTTTAGAACTTGTGAAAAAAAGTTGAGAGAAAATCTAAGTTTTAAAAGTGAATGTCTATTTGTATTTTTTCAAAAATTTGATTAAATTTTATTGTCAAATTCTCCATTCCCCAAAAATATCTGCATTTTTCTTGAAATTAAAATCATCTAAACTATTTGCATAAGAAAATTGTTGAGTGAAAAAAAATTTAAGTGGCTATGGTTATTAAAAAACCGTACCCAGTTTTTTCGCAAATACATCTGATATATCTTTGGTTTGAATCCCATGTCTCATTGTTTAGATAAAAAAAGAAATTGAAAATCCAAGCCATGCCCTTAAGGAACATTGCAGAATTGCAAGATTTTCACAGGTTTGGTCAACAGCCAGAGTTCATTCTGCTAAAGCACATAAACAGTTTACAGACCTTGTTATGTTGGTCATTTCGCTACAAATATTATTTTACAAAATTATTTATAATTTGCTTAACCATAATAAAAGTATTTTTTACAGTTTTAAATTTATTGCGGTAATTTGTTTTGACAGTACCCAAGGCTTACCAACATCGCCAAATAGCCGTACACTCTTTGAATGAAAGAAAAATTGCAGCAAGAAAAATTTGACCCAAGAATTCTTTTAAACTATAATAACACCTTAAAGAACTCTTTATCTAAAGTTTTAGTTTCAGATTTTGAGGCTATGTTGACTATTAAGCGATACTTATTAATTTTATCATTTATTCGAAATGACAATATATCTAAGGGCATTTTGTTAGCTTTGGATAGCTAGTAAATTTAAATTGAACTTGTGTGTATGGTTATTTGCCAAAAGTTTATATGTCAAATTTCAACATTTTCGACTTTACCGATCAGGATATGTGTTCAGAGTTTTATTTTTATATGCCAGAACTTGATAAGTTTAAAGAAAAAGTTTAGTGGAAAAAATATGAACTATCCAAACATGATAAATAATAAAAGCTTTCATATTATTCTTCACCAAAAGTTTATAACTCTACATATGAAGTTTTGCCATGAACTGTTTTACATATTATATATATATATATATATATATATATATATATATATATATATATATATATATATATATATATATATATATATATATATATATATATATATATATATATATATATATATATATATATATATATGGCGATATGAATATATATATATATATATATATATATATATATATATATATATATAGATATATATACATATAACGACTATATATATACCTCCCACCGATATATGATATATATTCCCGTATATATATATATATATTTATATATCGGCTGGCTCGCAGTGATATATAGCATATATATAGCAAGCGCTTGGAGCCATATCAAGCCTATATATCAAGTATTATATATATATATACGCGCTCACGATATATATATATATATATATATATATATATATATGCCCATATATCGCAAGTAAATATATATATACCATATATATGATATATATATATATATATATATAATACCATATATATATATATATACTATATATATATATATACCAATATATATATATATATATATATATATGATCGGCTATATATATATATAGGTATATATATATATATATATATAAGCGCATAACCGCCCAGGGTATATATATATTTATATATATATATATCCCGTATATATATATATACATATTGCGCATATATCATATATATATATATATATAGCGCCGAACGTATATATATATATATATATATATATATATATATATATATATATATATATATATATATATATATATATATATATATATATATATATATATATATATATATATATATATATATATATATATATATATATATATATATATATATATATATATATATATATATATATATATATATATATATATATATATATATATATATATATATATATATATATATATATATACCGGGTGACAACGAAATCACTACCCAGCCTTTTATTTTCTTGAATAAAAAAATATTGCTTTCAAATTTTAGGATGCTATAATATATCATAAGATGCTGATTTTGGATATTATAACATGTCTCTATCACTTCCGGTTTAACCGGAAACGACATCAACTTTGATTTTTTCAATAGAATACCCTGTATATTTTTTAAAATTTGGAATCTACGAATTATTTCTGATATAAAATGTTTATTATGTCATATACCTATCTCTGCTAGTTTTTGAGAAAATGGCGATTAAAGATGTCCAAACTACCGCACATTATGCAGTTTTATGGGAAAGCAAATAAATGATATAAAAAATTATTATGTTTAATTTAATTTTTTTTTGGAGACTCTATCTGTGGAGGTCATAAATAATGTTACTTCACAACATGTATATTTTTTTAAATTTGGATTCGGCTTTACTGGAAGTGTTAGTTTTTTGAAAAATTAAAGATGACCAAACGACCGCATATTATGCAATAATAAACGTTACTTTAAGACTTTTAAAAATTATTTTTTAATTAACTACTTAAATAAAATACACCTCCAAAAGAGACGGCTCGAATTATATTTTTTTAAATTTGCGCCGTCGGATTCTACGGGTTATTCCTGATATAAAACGACGCGGCTCTGTATAATGTCCTATACCTATCTTTGTTAGTTTTTGAGAAAACCATGGCGATTAAAGATGACCAAACGACGCATATTATGCACTTATAGGGGGTCGTCTTGCTTTTTAATGGACAAATAAACGTTAGAAACATTTAAGAAAGAGAACTTTTTAATTTAATTCTAAATTATTTTTTAATTAACTACTTAAATAAAATACTAATATTAAAATAACAAAATTGCTCCAAAGAGAAACCGCGATCCTACATGGCTCGAATTATTAGGCTCATTCATTTTCTAACATTTATTTGTTTTCCCCTATAACTGCATAATGTACGGTCGTTTGGAGATTTTCAATCGCCATGTTCTCAAAAACTAACAAAGATAGGTATAGGATATTAGACAGATTTTATATCAGGAATGACCCGTAGAATACAAATATAAAAAAATATACAGGGTGTTGCATTTAAATTTTTGAAGTAACATTATTAGAAAAGTCAATTTTCGCAGCTCTTCCGGTAAAGCAGGAAGTAGTTTTATTATGACCTCCACAGATAGAGTCTGCAGGAAAAATTAAATTAAACATAATAATTTTTAATATCATTTATTTTCCCATAAAACTACATAATGTGCGGTAGTTTGGACATCTTTAATCGCCATTTTCTTAAAAACTAGCAGAGATAGGTATAGGATATAATTTAGATTTTATATCAGAAATGATCCTTAGAAACCAAATTTTGAAAAATATACAGGGTGTTCCATTAAAAAAATCAAAGTTGATGTCGTTTCCGGTTAAACCGGAAGTCATAGGCACATCTTATTATATCCAAAATCGGCATCTTATAATATAATATGTCATTCTAAAATCTGAAAGCCATATTTTTTTATTCAAAATGAAAGCCATATATTTTTTATATATATATTCAAGAAAATATGAAGGGTATGGGTAGTGATTTCGTTGTAATTGTAATGTAAGTATATATATATTTATATATATATATATATATATATATATATATATATATATATATATATATATATATATATATATATATATATATATATATATATATATATATATATATGTATATATATATATGTATATATATATATATGTATATATGGTCAAAAATAGTTATATATTTTGATATGGTCACTTTTTACTTTTTCACCTATTTTATTTAAAAATATATTCGACTTTTTGGGGTGGCAAATTAATAATCAAACTAAAAGAAGTATAAACGGAGTATTCATTTAGAATAAAACATTATTGTATGTTCTTATCCAATCGTAGGTAGTTCAGAAATAACTTTATTATTTGTATTTTTAAGACAAATTTGATTTAAAAAATTGTGGTATTTAATATGCACCATCATTTTTTATATACTAACAGCCTCTGCCGTGTTAAAACACCGCATCTCGTAAGATTAGCAAAGTTTAGTAACTCTGGACAAGCCTTTTTGGACTCTTCTTAAGATTTTTTAAAAATCGGTAATTTTTTTACTTACCGTCTATTTTGTTGAAATTTGGTTTACCGGGTGTTTTTTGGGGCGATGATCATCAGTCCAAATTCATTTTTTTGGAAATCCCTGGTTTTTGAGTTATGCGCTATTTTGACGTAATCCCAAAAACGCTAAAAATTTCTCCTTCCTAAAACTGGTTACACCCAAACTGGATGATTTGATTTTAAAAATGCCTACCTTTTTAACTGGGTTATCTTATTTCCAAGATTATTTCTTCAACATTTTTAGTGAAAAACTAGTCCAAAAAATCTTATTTTTACTTTTAAAAGATATCATTGAAATTATCTAGACATCTTATGTTGATACAAAAGGGATTCGCGAAACAATTAAAAAACACCAAATATTTAAGTTTTGAAACTTTAGCATGTTTTGGAACATTTTTTTTATTCAAAATAATAGCAAAATGACCGTGCAATAAAGTTTATCCTGTAAAACAATGTGTTGTATCATACATTCATTCAGTTCGATTGTAAGGGAGCATCCATTAATTACGTGTGATGCATTTAGGAGGTATCTGAAAATATCATGGAGTTTCTTTTCCGCAAAAAATAGTGAAAATTGCGAGAGAAAACTGAGTTAAAATAAGTAAAATACGTTTTTCAACTAAAACATAGCTAATTCTACACACACTAATACAATAAGCTAATCTTACACAGTGTTCTAAACTATGTTTTCAGCAATTTTAAATGATAGTCTTTAATAACAATAATTTAGCAAATAATGCAAATCTTTTTAATAATTGCAATCAAGCACAGGTTAACGTATTTAAACTAAAATTACGCATATTAAAATCTTACAATAGAGACGGGAGGGGGTCGAAAAAAGTCAACAGTCCATCACGTTATTAATGGACGCCCGATAGCCAGTTTTTTAGAAGGAATTGTAGGCAATGGTATAAGGTCTGTTTGTTATCCAGAAAAAGAGTACTCTATTTTACACTTTTTTGTCAATAAACCGTTTGTTATCGTCAGTGTAATTTAGGACTAGGTGTTTGGTATGAATTCTGGTGTGAACTAGTTTTTCACTTAATTACGCTAACTCTCAAAGTAGTGAAGTTAGATGCATGTTTACAACAAGACTTTAAGTTGTTTGTTTATAATCATACCCATAAAGCCATTTTTAATTTCTAAAATAAGTCTACAACGCGTTTGATATAAAAATCAAATCTAAACTTATTTACACTTAGTTCCGCTTTTTAGCCCTACACTCACCTACTCTAAACTTGATAACAAACAGCCCTATAGTTTTAGGTCAAAGTGAGGCGTCAGCTCAAAAACTAGGATTTTTTTAAAACTGACTTTAGATTCCCCTAAAAACCCCGATATACCAAAAGTTATTAAAATAAGCGATGGGCCCAGTAAGTAAAAACTTTCCAAACAAATATTTTTGTTTACGGTCGCATGACGTTTCGCCAACTTTTCAGCTGGCATTTTCAAGGGATGCTTATTTTGCCTCGTTGGTTTCTATGCTTAAGTGTGTTTGCATTTCTTTTTGGTTTGTTGTTAAAAATGGTCAGCTGAGATACTGGACAACATCGTAATGAATTCTGTACTAACGAACGGATTCAGAACTGGGAAAATAACACTGTACATTTCACCATCTGTAAATGATTCCATCTCTATTTTATTTAGTTATATACCTTTTGGGACAACCTGTGCTTGTTCAACTGTTTTTTTTTGACCAAGTTGTATTCATTGGTAATTGCAGTTCCTATATTCATAAAAACTGTAACAATTCTTTATTATTACGTTTAAGAGTTTTTAAAGAACTCTATTTGAAATGCACTTAATACAGTTTATGTAAGAAAGAAAAAACAAATATTGCATTATTTGGTTTATTTTTAAAAAATAGTGAAGTGAATAGGGAAACGAATTTACCAAAAAAATTATAGCAATATAGATTCTTAAAAGTCAATAGGTATTTGTACATTGTTTATATTTAAGACGTGTTGTAGAAGTTTCTGAGAAATGTAAAGAATATTTTATTACCTATAAATGTTTCTTCTTAAGTTGTATATTTTCTATATTTAAGTACATATGTTCAAAATACTTATGAGAAAAATTCACAGCTTTATTACATTAGTAGGTATATATTTGTTTTCTTATAAAATTGTTTATAATCTTTTTCTAACCTTTTCAAGGATACAATAAAACATCTAAATTGAAAAATAATAATTTAACATAAAATAAATACTGTTAACAAATAAGTAACTATTTATATAATAAAAACTAATCACAAGGAGTGTGTTGTATTAATTAAATATCACTTTTTACACTTAGCTATATCATGTAGTTTTTTCCACAAATCGAATTGTTCGGCACTTTTAACCATGTGAATGCTTATTTCCTTTTGAACATTACATGGAGTAAATGAAACTCTTTTGTTTAAGAACTCCGGAGCATGAACCCGTTTGATTTTTAGTTCATTCGCAACAATTCCTGTAAGGAACACATCTTCCAATTTTAAATAGGTATGATTTAAAGCAGATAGATACAGCGGTTTTGCTAGATTGGCTGGAAGTAGATAGGCCGGACCAGTAGTAAAATCGGGAAAAACCGGTGGTTTATATTGCTGAGGGGAAATATAATACTTGGATTTCTTATTTCTAATCGGTTTCCACTTTTTCGCCAATCGGCCATATATAATTTTTTGTTCGGGTTTATGTTTTGCAATGAAAGCTAGAAGACGGGATACGTTAATAAACATATCGTCATCAGTTTTAAGTACAAAAGCTGCTTTAGGACAGTAATTATCTACCCATTCTAGAATGGAAATAGTTTTAAGAGTTAGATTGTCATATGTATCAACAAACTTTCCTCTAATAATATCACCAAATAAAATTTGTTCTTCATCTAACTTTTTGTTTATAGTTTCATTAGATATTGATCCTAACATAAAAGCTATAGCGACGTCCCTTCGGCTAGTGAAAGAACCCCAAGTCTTGCGAATTGCTTCTCTGGCACTGTCATGGCTGGGAGCTGAGGTAATGGCTATCAGCAACTTGACATTTTTGCCCAAATCCGGACAAACATCAGAACTTACATCTATATGACCAGCTTCGTAAATATACTCAGCCGGAACTCCTTGCGTTAAGTCCAAGGTGGTTTGGTGGGTATTTGTGGTGTGATTCGAGTGAACTGAGATTTGAGGTTGAGGGGGCGCCTCCGATGATGTGCTGTTGTGCACACCAGGAAAGCTAATGTTACCTTGGATCATTCGTACTTCTGATGTAAGGAATGACCTTGTTGGTGGTATCGTCGGTTTTAACGTCGACGGGTTTAGGGAAAATAAAAAGAAAACCAATATCAGTAACGTGAAGGCAAATACCAAGTGCAAACAACGCACTTGGGCTAGCCATGGCACCCCCATACCTGAAACAAAAAAAAAACAACACTTAGGAAAAGATTAACTAATAAACCAAGAAGTTAAATCTTATAAATTTGTGAATCACAGGCCTAATATGTAATCCTGGGCCTGTAGTAATAGAGGACTACACCTTAACAAAAGCCTGTAACTTCAAGTAAATCTTAAGATGTATGAACAAAGCAGTCAGTACAATTGTTTTCTCGATATAATTATTTGCCAAGACTGTAAAAACAGTGGCAACATAACTTCTTCAGATAGACCGTTCGAAGCATCATTTGACTATCAGGTGTACACCAATGTTGCCAAATGTAGTTTTTCTAAAGCAGAATAACGGCGGCAAACTTAATTCGCGCCGACTAACTAATTTTTGTCGCTTTGACAATAAGGAATTTAAACTATAAAGGTTTTTTTTTTTAATAAATAACTTCACTTGTTTGCATAGACAATATGACAAATTTCAGGATTTAAACAATGTTTTTTATATGAAAATAAAGAAAAAACGTAATTTGTTAATTTTAATTGCTTTAAATCACAAATTAATAATAATTTTTAACACTGAAAAATAGTTTTGTTTATACATTGTGATTTTCCAAATATTAAATTCGTACATGTTCATTCACAGTGGATCGAGCCGTAAACAATACTTTTCGAGAAATTACCAAATGAAGATCATGCTTTTTAAAATTTTACTGTAACAAAAGTAAATTATTTTCTTTGTGTTACGAGAGTTTTACCAATGGTCAAGGACTTCTGGAACATTATAATCTACTTGAATGTATGTACAAAAGTAACTGGCAAATGCGGAACTCTGTATGAATGTAAAAAGTAGTTAAGGGACACGTCATTGTAATTTTCTGGAAATTTTCCTAGAAAGTAAATGCAATACATGTGTTGCGCTTCTGTTACAGAAGTCATACAAATTACAATATCCCCAAAGGCATGTTTAATTATAGAAATAAAGCGAATATGTGTTCCTTTTATTACATATGCTCGTGTGCATCCTTACTTGGATTGCAAAAGTTCATTGTTCATTTTAATAATATGAATTTATACTGGGAGTAACGAAATAAGGTGTCAGTTTTTTATTAGCTGGATTTCATTTTAATATAAGCTAATGCAAAGTAATACTGTTTAAAACTTAACGAATCTCCTTAAGATTTACACATTCCGAAAATTTGCAGGACATTACATAAACAATTTTTAATAGATATATTTAGAAATAATTTTAAAGCTATGTTAACGACTTTAGATATTTACAATTATTAAGGTGCAATTTTAAAAAAGGTTTAAAGATTCGTTTTTTGGTTTCCTGTTAAAAACATCAGTAAAAACTTGTCTAATTATTTACACCTTCGAAGACGAAATTATTTCTACCTCTGAAGGAAAAGCCGAACTCTTTGCAAAACAATATGCGGCCATTGCTACCCTTGATCCGCTGGATAATTTGCCCCTTCCAACAGTTCTGTTAAGGTGTGCGTGATAGCGTGACCAAAAGTTGTACTCTAACTGCGCCGATCCAAATCCGTCATGTTGTGCTTTGTTTATATTAAATTAACCCAGATTTAATGCAGCAAACTTTCGAATTATTGGAATTACTGTAAAATTTATGCAAAAATGCCGGGTTGCAGTGTAAAAAAACTGCACAGAAAAAAACATATTATCAAATAGAGTATTTAGATATTTTTGTTTATATTTATTTAAATTGAGATTACCGATTCTTATTTGAAGAAAACCACCTTAAAAGAAGTATTTCAAAATGATTAATAAAATTATTTCATATCCTCAGAATATATTTTCACTTTAAAAATACAGTCTAAAGCTAAGACTTTCATGTTTTTTGTTTGAACTTCTTTGTTCTTCAGTTTAAAATAACATATAATTTTACTTTGAATTTCAGTTACTTTAAAATAAAAACTGGTCATTTACAATTAAAATGACATATCATTTAAAGAACGCGTCCTGTATATTCAATTTGAAACATTTGGATTGCTCAATTTGAGAATATATTTGTAATATAATCTAAATATAAAATTTTTGAAATTCGGAAATTTTCATTTCTAGAAAGTCCACCTACGATGTACCCCGATTGGCACCGGAAATTGGCGGTGCTTGGTTTGCCCGGTCATTCTTGTGATTATAGATCAAGGTGAAGGGTATAGCGAAATTTAATCGGACTGTTCTAGTCCCGTTGCACGTGTTTTTGTTTTGGGTGTTTGTACGATTAAATAATGGGAGTTGAAGACATTTTACAACAGTGGGGATGTGATAGTGTTATGCAAGCCTAGGTAAGTATTTACACCATTGTTTTATAAAACTGTTGTCCAAAAAACCAAGGGTCGATAGATCTCAATTGTCACCAAAACAGGCATTTTTATTTAAATAAACTTACCTATAGGAGCATACGCTTTTGTTTCATAACTAAACATGTTTTATAAAATGTTAGATATTAACTGATTAAAAAAACTACTAAGTACATTGTATAAACCATTAATATTGTTGCAGGCTACAGAATATGAGTACAGAGTGTGATAAAATTCAGTATACCTAACAAACAATATATACATATACCTACCTACATGTCTAATAAATTGTATATTTTTAGGCATTATTTTTAAAATAAATTTTTTTATTTAACTATTCAAAAAATCTTAAATAGAATTGAAAGGCATTGGCGCGCGTTACATTTTTTAAAACTTGCCAACTAGGAATATGGGTAAATGAAATTGACTAAAGCTATTCTAAGCAAACTGCTTTTAGTTAAGTATATTATTTTTAAAACTTTGACTCCCTGTAGCCTATAGGTACCCCAAACTGCACCTGTTTGAAAAAAATTCTTACAAATAAAATGTATAATAATAATACATATTATGTATCTTGCTTTCTATATATTGTATAAGCCTGAGTATCTTTACCTTTTTAGTTAAATGTTTAGGAGTACCTAGGAAAAACGTAGTATACGATTTGAGAAACAGTTTTTTGAATTAATTATATTTAAAACACTTTGTACTTGTAGTTTGTCGCCCCTGTACGTATGTATAGGAGTTAATTTACTTTTAAATTAAATTTTAACATGCATTTTATTTATATTTTATTTTTATTTATCTGTATGTTGGTATAGAAATCTGATGTACCCACCTATTTACTTATTACAGAAAAATGTGTTGCTTAATATTTTAATTTTAGCATTTCGAATGTTTATTTTATTTTTTTTTAGAAATGTCAGAGGAAGACCAGTTGCCAGAGTTGTCCGAAGGCCTTCTTAAAAACTAATCCCGTTGGTTGGGCCTCGAATGACTGTTCAAAGAAAAATAGCTGAACTGATTTTTATTTCGTTACGAAGTTGAGAACAAGACTGTTTCTTTTTCCAAGAAAGTAGAACTTAAAGTTAATTCTTCTATAATGAAAATTATATTTTGTTATTTAACAGATTTTTAAAAAGCTTCAGCAAGATATTTTTTTAATAAACGTTAAGATTTTTTACCTGTTGTTTTTTTTTTGTAGTTGTCAGCTAAACCTGTTATAATTATAATGGACTTTTTTAACACAGCGAAAAAAACTTTTAAAAAATTGTATACCTATATTAATGTTAGCTAAACGTAATAATGGATTTTTATCATTTTAAAAAAGTAACCGTATATTTTTCGTATTTCCAATTTTAATGAAAGTAACGTTGTTTAGGTCAACAGTGTTGAGGTCATATACAACATTATTTTACTAAAATTGACTGAATACGGAAAAAAATCCGGATACGTTAAAAAAGAATGTGTTCAGTTATTGGTGCAGCAGCTTCTCTTTAAATGTATTATACAGGGTGTAACAAATTCGAGTGTATGCATGGGGATCTTAAAAACCGTAAGAGATACGAGGTTGGTTAAATTAAGGTAAAGTTGCGCATTTACTTGCCCTACAAAATGCCGTTTAAAATGTGTAATTTTCCAAATAGTTCCAGAGATATACAAAAAAAATAAAATTTTCAAAAATTGATCTTTTTTTCTAACCTTATTTATTAACCGATTTTAAAATTAATAACACATTTACATAGCCACTTTATTTCCGCTAAATATTAGTGTTTTTGGATTTGCCATTCAACGTTTAATTTTATGACGACCATCATTAACTTTTTTTTTTTTTTTGTGGACGCCATATTGGATTTTTTTTAGTTTTGAGTTTCTTATTGAATGACCTATTCAACGATGTATCACACTTGCATATCAGATTTGTGGTTCGGTACTTAGCTCAAAAAGTAATGAGAGTGAAAGAGATCCTATATGGCGTACA
Organism: Listronotus oregonensis; assembly: GCA_019359885.1. Lineage (NCBI taxonomy): Eukaryota > Metazoa > Arthropoda > Insecta > Coleoptera > Curculionidae > Listronotus > Listronotus oregonensis. The sequence continues at coordinate 155,627 of JAHBCN010000355.1, read as the reverse complement.
CAAGAAAAAATAAAGTTGATGATGGTCGTCAGAAAACGAAACGTTGAATGGGAAAATCAAAACACTAATATTTAGCGGAAATAAAGTGGCTATGTGAATGTGTTATTAATTTTAAAATCGGTTAATAAATAGGGTTAGAAAAAAATAAAATACATTTTTCAAAATTTTGGTTTTTCCCGTATATCTTTGGAACTATTCGAAAATCTGACACATTTTAAACGGCACTTTGTTGGGCAAGTAAATGCGCAACTTTGCCTTAATTTAACCGACTTCGTATTCCATGGTTTCCAAAATCCCCATGGATACACTCGAATTTGTTACACCCTGTACATATTTCAGTTCTAAAAATGTCAGCATATTAAACCGAACATGTTAAAATTATTAAATTAAATAGTTAATATTTTCATTTTAATATTACAATATCACTAAATAAAACAAAACCTACTTATACCAAAGATTTGCTATAATAAAACCAAAATTTAAATATTTAATTTGAGTATATCATATTCTTAGAAATACAATTGTAGGCTCAGATTTAAAGTACGATATTTTATTTTAAACATACTAACATTTCCGAATTAACTTTTCAGATTCGGTAGAATCTTCAATATAACAAAATCATATATTTATTTCTAAAGAAACTTTCGACTTATGCTGAGCTACTGATATCTTCATTCTAAATCTTTATAGTAACAATTTGATTCAATTGCATGCATAAAAATAAATCTTTCATATGTTACAAATAACGATGTGTATATTTAATTTAAATAAATTTAAATGAAGATTTTAAATTCTCAAATTAAAACGATATAGTCTTGGGGATATACAAAGCTAAGATAACCTTAAACTAATATTATTATGCTTAAATTTAGTATATTCTCTTTTCCGTGTGCTATAACTGGAGTAAAAAAACAAAAAATGAACATATATACTTCTTTATACCAAAAGACGAAGAGCTAAGTAGAGGACTGATTTCTGTGAGCGTAAAATAAATGTCAAAAGTGATGTGTTTTGCATTTATTAAATTTACACTGAATTTCGAATCGTTCCAAGATTAAGCAATTGCATTTGTTATGATTTTTCCTACATGTTTTATTAAAACAGTTCAGTACATTTTAAACCCGAGTGTTTAAAAAAAAAATGTGAACACTTAACGCTTATTGGACTTGAACCTCTTATACTGATAAAATATAACTAAATTTTGTTTAACCCATATTTATTCGTGTTCAATTGATTTATATCATTTAAATTGCCGTGTCCCAATATGGCGGATTTTATTCAGAAACATGATTGGCTGTTCAAGAAGGCCGCGTAGTCAATCTCAGGGCTGGATAGCATACCCAGTGATCGTCTTAAGAAAACATGCTTCTGAACTTGAAGCTATCTTAGTCCAGGCAGTCAAGCATTTCACCTCCGAATTTTTTATATATGCACCGATTTATTTGAAATTTTGACAGATGATAGATAGATGGTCGAAAAGCAAAATCTATATGGTGCCGATGTGCGCAACCACCCCTGGGGGGATGCCACCCTTTTTCGGGGGTGGGCAATTTTTTACCCAAAATACCCCCAGAAATCGATAGATGAGCAAATTTGAAGTAAAAAATGTCATGTCAAGTTTTTTCGCCAGATCAATAGTTTTTGAATTATTCGCAATTGAAAAGTGCGATTTTTCGTTAAAAAAACCTTATTTTTCAAATGTACGCATAACTCTGCAATTATGCGTTTTATCGAAAAAAGTTTAATGAACAAAAATAAAGCCTATAAAAAAACAAAGAAAGTAAGCTATTTATGAAGATCTTAAAGTTCTACCTAAGTTAAGTTATATGTGCTTGAAGATCTTTCATTTTACGTGATTAAGTACTTAACCTCAAATAACGGGAAAAGGGTAAATTTTTCAACAAAAAGTCATGGAATATTTTTTAAAGAAGCATAAAAAGACCTTTAAAATAAGCACCGATAAATCTTTTTGACTGAAATTTCAGTGAGATATATAACTAAAAAATATCGCAATAAAAATGTAATTTCTTTCAAAATCAAAATTAAACTTATTCCTTGCACCAATTACTTTATTTGTATGTTATTTATGACATCTGAAAGTTTTACTGATTAGAGATGCACAGTTTTGAAAAAACTGAGCATTAATTATATGTTTTTTTTTGTGATTTTTCAAAAAATTTTCTTTTTCTCATTTTAACTCCAAAACCATAAGGGGTACGAAAAAAACTAAAGAGTAAAAAAATGTAGCAATTTTTAAGACGATTATTTTTCTTTTTTTATTTTTTTCGTGGCATAATAATTGACGGAGTTATAACCGATTTAAACTTTCACTATAGTCAAAGAATATTATAGTTCCACGTAGTAGTATCAATCTTTGCTATAGTGTGAGGACTGCTTTTCCGCAGCCCTTTGACCCTTTACCTATAAAATATGAAGGGTCTCAAACATACATAGGCTTCTAGCCCTGAAAATTACCTTTAAAATGATTTTTTGTAGGATGTGATAGCTTCAAAATTAACAGAGTTACACAAAAAATAAGATTCGAAATTTTAAAGCAGATAATAAATTTTTATTCATGAAGAATGTACAATGAAATATTGAATGTCCTTGAATAAAATTTTTCATTTTATTTTGGCAAAGGGGTGGTTCTTAAGGGTTGGCAGGGTGTAGACGATTAAAAATTACTTCGTGTTCAGAGAATAAACATTAGAACTAACAAAACTTAAAATCAAAACATCAGTAGTCATTAAAAAATATTTTTTTTATTTTATTTTTGTCAAAGGGGTGGTGCTTAAAGGGTTGCTAGGGTGTAGACAATTTAAAATTATTTCAAGTAGAGATAATAAACTGTAATACTAAAATTACGCAAAATCTAAAAATTGGCAGTCATTATTGTTTTATTTCATTTTCTGCAAAGGGGTAGTTTTTAGGGGTTGAAAAGTGGTAACTAATAATTTTATTAAAATGCTATAAATTTTTTCCAGTAAAACTGCAATTGTAATGTTACAAATCGTTAAAAGATTTTTTTCTATATTATGTTCATAAAAAGGGTAGTTTTTAAAGATTCTTTTAAGGGTTGCTATTTTAAAATACACCAATTTTATATTGTATAATACGTTAGAATATTTATCCTACATAAATAAAAGACATTTGAATCGAAAAAAAGGCGAAAAACCTATAAAAATCTATTTTTTCGATAAGGGGTGGTTTATACCCCTTAAAAACAATTTGCACACCTTGCGACCATATAGATTTTGATATGGAGGGTAAGATAAGCTTAATTGCAAATTTTCAAGAAAATCGATGCATATATAAAAAATTCGGAGATATGACACTATTTTGAGCTTGACTGCCTGGACTATGTTAACTGGTCTATTTCGGATATCTTATGACAAATTTTAAAATATTTGGAAAAACACAAAATTATAACTAATAGATAGAACGGAATCCATCATAAAAGATCCACGGCAAACCTTCTTTCTGAAACAAGTCCCTAGTTCCTTGGCGAATTCCAGATCTGGGAAATGTCTATCAATACTCATCTTTTGGCTTATAAGCGGCTTCTGTTCCGAGGTAATGGCCAATATAATTTCTCCCCTAGCCGGTCAATTCAGCAGCACGAGGTGTCACTCTTAGTATTACTTTTACAGTTCATCTGGTAAGGCCCTGAACTTTCCATTTTGTTCTTTCACCCCTAGAAGGTTTACACTGTGGAACCTGCTACCTGTACAGATTTTTCCTTTTCCTCCAAGAGTTTCGTGTTAATAATCTGTCTCTAACTGTACATAAGATGCCCATGGTACGTTAGTACTTAGGCTTTAAGCCTTTATGGACAACCTCAACCAAAAAAAAAATTGTGCAAGACTTTATAGATTTGCTGTTTATTTATAGTAAATATAAATTACATTGTTTAGATTTTGTTATTAAATGTATTACATAAATATAAACAAAAAAAAAATGAAATCATGTTTTTATTTCATATTGAAAATATTACGACCCAGCTTGGTCATAAATCACGTACACCTTTTAAGCGTAGTTCATATGCTTGCGAAATGCGAATTGCGAAACTTGTTCTGATTGGTCGATTTCCAATGTGACAATTGTAGGAGCTCTCTATTCTTAAGTTTTTTTGCGGTTCGCAATATTTAAAATCTCGGGGGCGGGAAAATTGACGGATTCTTATTGGTCGACTTAAAATATGTAAGTTGTCCAAGAGGTTAATGTCACTTTTTTTGCGTTTCGTAATATTTGAAATGTAAGAAGCGGGAAAATTGACTTTAATTTAAGATTTTGCGAATTCCGCAAAAATTGAAGACCACGAGCATGCGTATTGATATAATATATATATATATATATATATATATATATATATATATATATATATATATATATATATATATATATATATATATATATATATATATATATATATATATATATATATATATATATATATATATATATATATATATATATATATATATATATATATATATATATATATATATATATATATATATATATATATATATATATATATATATATATATATATATATATATATATATATATATATATATATATATACACGTTTGGCGAGTTGAATCTACGGATTGAATTTTAATGTATTAGACACTAATAGATAGAGAGTAGACAGAGAACGACTGCATCGGTAACCTCCCACCGATAGCGACGCCGATTCCCCGTACCGCTCGCAATGTGAATTTGTGGAGCGAAATTTGTTCTCGCTCTACTCCGTCTCCTTCTTACACATTGCGCAAAAATCATATTCGAAATTTTTCAAGCGCCGAACGTGTATATGAGAGCGTTGTCTAAAAGATACTGTAAAATGCAAATTCTGTATGTTTTTATGCTTGGGCGGCATTGACGGAACGAGAAATAAAGCGGGGCTCGTTGTGTGCTTTTAAAGTTCTAAAATAAAGAAAACTAGGGTGTTTTTTTTTTCGATAAAATCATAATCTTATAGGATTAAAGCGATCCTTTATTTCATGACAACCTGTTATTCTCTCATATGTTTTAATAGCACATATGCAGTTGTGATTTCAAGTAAAAATAAAATAAAAAGTTTAAAGTTTCCAGCATATTCCTACTGATTCAGCCTTACCGTTAAGACAGTGCCAAAAAGCGTGCAAGATAGAAAGATGAATCAAAATATAATCTTTCTCTCTCGCTCCAACGTGCTAATTTGTCGAGAAGGACTGGCTGACGAATCAGCACGACGAGTGGGATATATACCCTTCTCACCGACCAATGAGCACGTAGAAGCGAGAGGGAAAGGTTATACTGTAATTCTTCTGTCGCTCTCGCTTGCTGCCTAGTAGCAAGGCTTCCTCTATAAGTATATGCTCAAAGGTTAAAATAAGTTGTGATCTTTAATGTAATTTGTTATTTTTATTTTATGTTATTTGCCTGTATAAAGACTTTATGGGAATAAAGTATATTCTATTTTTTATGAAGGTCAGTAAATGCAATAGCCCTTCTTCACCAGTAAAAATTTTCAACTTAATCCTTATTATTCACTGACGACCAAGGCATTATAAATGTTTATTAAAACAATACACAGAGAAAAACCTAGCATAAGATAAAATATTGTTAAAAAAAATTATAAATAACACAAAAAACTTTTAAAGAAGGGAAATTAATTACAACGTCAATACAGAGCGTCAATACTTCCATCTTGCATCTTGCCAACAGTTCCAGCACTAAATCCCTAAAAAATTCAGTCGCAGCGCTATGAAATACCAAAAAAAACCGGCGGAAAAATTTTGCGAATTCGTAATTCGTAAATCGCATTTCGCAAGCTTATGAACTACGCTTTAAAGTATCTTTAAAAGTGAGCAAAGATGTTTTTAATGGTCCACAATCAATTTCTTATATTTTACGCTTTATCAAATAGTAAATACATTTTTGTCAAATATTTGCATTTTCATTGTTTTAACATGAAAACGAACTCTCAAGGATTTTAATTGCCATTTAATATTAATTTCATAGTCAATAAACATTTTTGTTGGCTTATAACAGTTATAACCCAAAATTCATAATAAAAAATTTAAAATCCTTATATTTATCCTACTTAATGGGTTTTATGTCTTTACCTCTGACTAAACAAAAAATACAGGGTGGGTCAATAAAAACGAAACAACGTCGATTTGACACAGTTGCTGTCATTTAAAATCCTCTTTTTAACGACTCCTAACTTTTAAAATTTGGTTGCATACATATTCAGTTTAAAACAGAAACTGCCATTTTATGCGTTTATTTGAATGATGTCAATATCGTACTGTAACGAGCTACAAGTTCAAACTTAAACTCTCGGTTTTCTTTTCTTCGCATCAGAATAAGGTGGTTTATTCTACTGCAGAAAAAGTTTCAATAATCGAATTCTATTATGAAAACGGTAAATGCGCTAATATTGCAGTCCAATTATTTAACGACCTAAACCCGATTAAGCATGTAAACAAAAAGTACGTTCTTAAGCTGTTGGATAGGTTTCGGGAGATCAGTGACAAACCGGAAACATGTGGTTGTAGATCGAATAGTGCGAAATGAAGCAATAGAAATAGCTATTTTAGGCCACGTTAATAATGATCCTACTTAAGTATCGGGCAGTTCGAGACAGTTTCTGGCACAAGGCGTACTAGTGTCAGAAGAATTTTATAACGTGATAAATTTCATCCCTATAAAATACATCTTGCACAAGAATTCAACGAAGATGACTTTAATCGACATTTGAAACTTTGCGAGTTAATGAGTGAACGGATTATTATTAGTCCAAATTTAATTTTTAATTTAAATAAATTTTAACTGTGCGCAGTGGACATAGTCTCTGCTTGCAATGCAGGCGACCCGGGTTCAATCCCCAGCCGGGAAGACATATTTAGGTAGTAGTTATTTAAAAATAACGTCCGTGGTAGCACTACTGCGTTGAAAAGAGTATTGAACCGCCTTTTGTATAGGGATTTTTTTTTATTGTAATTTTCCTTTTGGGAGTAAAAAATTATGATTTAATTTTAATTTAACTGCGATACTGTCAATAACAAAATAAATGTTTTTTTTAAATAAAATCTTATCGATGCATTTTTCGCAAAGAAAGGTTGGAAAAACCGCTAAAATTGCCCACTTTTTAAAAAATTCCTAACTTGGACCCTTGGTTCAGCGCAATGTTCGGAGTCGTTTTTCGCCAAATTTATATTAAAAGTGAAGATTCACAAGTTGCAAAATAAAATTCTGTTGTCAACGATCCATTTACTAAATTTAAATCGGGCAATTACAATTAATACGCTGAGTCGCCCTAAATATTACTTTCAAATATTTAAACCGCGATTTTGAAAAAACTACTCCTCGGACAGCGTCCGATTTAGCCTGTTTAAACAGCATATTATAAAGTATCTTTTTCCAGAAGAGCAATTTTCCAACTTTAAAAGACCCCACGTTATAACTTTTTCACCAAAACAGCTTCTGTTTTGCTTTGTAAACTGTTTTAATCTTTAAGCCAACCATGGATTGTCCCCAGGAAAAAAAACAAAATAAAAAAGTAACTTACTTTGCATAAAACACGATTACTGAATTTGATACTTTTATCCACTACTGCTCTTTTCAAATGTATTATTTTTATATGACCCTTTTAATATTATCTATAATAAAAACACTATTATCAAAAAAATGGGAAGCTTTACGGTTAACAAACAATGATTTTGATTGAAGTCAGTATGCCGGTGCCGCTTGGAAAACTGTGATCAATAAATAAAGCGTTGTAATTCTGAAAACATTGAAAAAAAGAACAACCAATGAAAAGGCGCTGATATAGGAAAAAGAAAGAAGTTACATGTTTTTGCCAGATTTTGCATCGACACATTATGCCAAAGCTACACTTGATTGGCTGGAAGCGAAAAATATTCCGTATGTGCCTAATCTTGATAACACTGTTCTGAATTTTGATATTTTTATCATTTCCTGATATACGAGATCTGTCCAGTAAATACGCGAACTGATCCAATATGGCCACTGTGACGCGATGCACAGCCCCGCACACGAGCGCTCTATGTAGTCTGACAGGCCATAAGCAACGATTTAACATCAAGTTTTTGGTGAAGCTCGGTAAAAATTCGCAAGAAATTACTGATATGTTAAGTGCTGTACACTCTAAAAAACATTAATTTTCAAGTAGATTAAATGTTTTAAAAATTGCCGAGAAGACGCCAAGGATAATGAAAGTTCAGGACGACCTTCAACCTGCTGTGTTGATGAAAACAGTGATCGTGTGCGGTCCCTTGTCCTTACCGATCGCCGAAAACGACAAGGAACCGCACACAATCAATGTTTTCATCAACATAGGAGGTTGAAAGTCGTCCTGGCCTTGCATGAGCCTTGGCCTTCTCGGTCATTTTCATAACACCACTTAATCCAGTTAAAAATTGATGTTTTCTTCAGAGCACTATCATTGTAAACAGCACTTAACACATCGGTAATTTATCGCGAATTTTTACCGAGCTTTACCAAAAACTTGATGTTGAATCGTTGTTTAATGATTTGGTTAATCTCCATTTCTTGCAATTTTTTTCCGAGCTTCACCAATAATTTAATGCTGAGTCTCAATGATTTCCTCAATTTCCATCTCCAAAAACAGTAAAAAAACGCGCAACAGAAACGAACATGACTGCACAGTTTGCACAGCTCGACGTACAGATGACTACTGTCGGCTCATGGCCTGTCAGGCTGTATGGTGCGCTTGTGAGAGGGGCTGTATATCGCGACATAGCAGCCATATTGGGTCAGTTCGCCTATTTACTGGACAGACCTAGTATTTTTGGGTTTTTGTTGAATTTAAATGAGCTAGGTTTATACCTATCACTCATGGGTTTTTAGACCAAGAGAGAAGAATATAAAATATGAGACACCCAAACTAGAAGCAATTTAAAAAATAAGTATAAAAATTTTAAAAATATACAACAAATGAGAAGGCGCTAATATAAGAAAAAGATGGAAATTATATTTTTTTGCCAGCATCGGCACATTATGCCAAAGCTACACTTGAATGGCTCCAAGCAAGAAACATTCCGTATGTGCCTAGTAACACTGTACTTTCTGATATTTTTTGGGTTTTTGGTATGTACTGGAACACTGAATTCAAAAAGAAGCTCCGTTTATACCTATCACCCACACTTTTTAGAGAATAAGCGAAGAATATAAAATATGAGAAAGCAAAATTATAAGCAATCTAGTGAATTAAAAAAAAAACTAAATCGCTTTTTTTTTTACAAAGTATACTTTATTTTGTATCGAAAAAAGTATAAACCACTCAAATAAGTTAGTGTGTCATCTTTTTTAGTTTGTATTTAAAGCGAACTGTTTAACGTTTGAGGGTCTTCCTTTGAGAAATTTGATGAATCACTTGTTGTGTTCGTATGAAACTGCACCTAAATTGTCAGGAAATATACGCTAGTTTTATGTGCAGAGGAGGTAAATAAATTGTCTGCTACTCTACTAAGAGTTTATTAAGGACGTTTTTCTTGTCTGCTACTCTACTAAGAGTTTATTAAGGACGTTTTTCTTGTCTGCTACTCTACTAAGAGTTTATTAAGGACGTTTTTCTTGTCTGCTACTCTACTAAGAGTTTATTAAGGATGTTTTTCTTGTCTGCTACTCTACTAAGAGTTTATTAAGGACGTTTTTCTTGTCTGCTACTCTACTAAGAGTTTATTAAGGACGTTTTTCTTGTCTGCTACTCTACTAAGAGTTTATTAAGGACGTTTTTCTTGTCTGCTACTCTACTAAGAGTTTATTAAGGACGTTTTTCCGACCGGGCACAATATTTTCCTAATATTGTAGGTGATACCACAATTTACCAGTCAGTGTAAACGTTGTGTTTTACACATACCGAGTTATTGAGCAATTACTTGGTCAAATCGTTGACCAAGAAATTGAAAAGATTTGATTGTTTTTACAATTTTTAAGTTATTGTGTGTGAAAGACCGAATTTGGTGAGTGTCAACATTCGCCGATGAAAAAAGTCCTTCAGAAGATTCGCCTAGAATTATACAATTTTTGGACATTGTTGGAACTAAGAAACTCCACGAAATATTAAATTTTTCTAAGAAATAACGTTTAATTTTGATACTCTAAAATTTTGCTCCCCTTTAATTCAAATGGGAAATCCTTCCTAAGGTTCTTTATAAGATTTGCCTAAGGTTATAAAGATTTGGGACTTTGCTGGAACTCAGAATCCAGTGGAAACCCTGACATTTTGATATTTTTCATCAAATTCTACAAGTTTTAGTACTTTATGTTGCATTTTACAGCACCTTTTAGACAATGCGGTAGTGCCACCACGGACGTTATTTTAAATAACTACTACCTAAATGCTATTAAATAACGTTAAATTTTATTACTCTAAAAGTTTGCTCCCCTTTAATTCAAATGGCGGATCCTTCCTAAGGTCCTACAGAAGATTTGCCAAAAGTTATAGAATTTTTGGACATTGCTGGAATTAACAAATTCACCAAAGTACCAAATATTTGAATTTTTCTATTAAATAACGTTAAATTTTAATACTCTAAAATTATGCTCCCATTTAATTCAAATGGGGGATCCTTCCTAAGGTCCTATAGAAGATTTGACGAAAGTTATAGAATTTTTGGACATTGCTGGAATTAACAAATTCACCGAAGTACCAAATTTTTGAATTTTTCTATTAAATAACGTTAAATTTTAATACTCTAAAATTTTGCTCCTATTTAATTCAAATGGGGGATACTTCCTAAGGTCCTATAGAAGATTTGACGAAAGTTATAGAATTTTTGGACATTGCTGGAATTAACAAATTCACCGAAGTACCAAATTTTTGAATTTTTCTATTAAATAACGTTAAATTTTAATACTCTAAAATTTTGCTCCCATTTAATTCAAATGGGGGATCCTTCCTAAGGTCCTGTAAAAGATTTCCGAAAGTTATAAAATTTTTAAATTTTTCTATTAAAAAATGTTAAATTTTAAAAATTTAAAATTTTGCTCCCCTTTTATTTGTATGGGAGATCCTTTCTAAGGTCCTACAAAACATTTGTCCAGAGTAATAGAATTTTTGGACATTGCTGGAATTCGCTAAAATATCAACTTTTAGAATTTTTCTAATAAATAACGTTTAATTTTGATACTCTAAAATTTTGCTCCCCTTTAATTCATATGGGAGATCCTTCCTAAGGAATTTAGAAATTTTGCCAAAAATTATAGAATTTTTGGACATTGCTGGAACTCATAATCCAGTGGAAACCCTAAAATTTACTACTGTAGCGCAGGTCGCCATTTTTAACCCCATATGGTTGACCAATTTTTTAAAATGTTTCACATTTACCGGCACCAAAGTATGTTACCGTAAAAGACGTCTCACAGTAACAGTGGCATACCCAGGGAAGGGCAAGGGGACATTTGCTCCCCCCAAAAGACTTGAGAAAAAATTATTTTCAAGACCTGGACCGTACCTAGCGGAAGGAGACTCCCCATTTGCCATTTAAGAGGGTGCCGAATCCTTCTTCTTGTAACGATTTCAACGACTTCTTGGTAAAAATTGGGCATGGCTTGCCCCCCCCCCCCACACTTTTCTTTTGGTACGCCACTACGGTAACATATCCATGACGTCTCCTAAGTCCACGGCAATAAACTAAAAAAATTCTGTAAAGTTGGAATTAACTTTATAATTATGAAAAGTTGTGACAATAAAAATGGGCAAGTTTTTAATTGCATCGATGGATCCAGCGCATTAAGCGCTAATTCATCAAACCGTTTTTAAACTACCGCTGGAGAGTCCGATGGATTCCATTAAAGCGTTATTATAAAAAACCTTAGGAAAGAAAATATAAATAAATTCCGAAGAGAAACACAACAATCAGCTGAGCATTGACAGTTGCAGAACAAATAGCGAGCTTTTTTAAACATTTCGTTTTAATTTGTTCCATCAGAACTTCTCATGACGTCATTTGACGTTCAGCGCATAAATTCAGCGTTCTTTTTTCCCGATGGAATAAAGAACTTATGGAATATGTTCAGTTAAAAAAAACTAGTCCTAAACTTTTGCTCAAAACTTATCCAACAGAGTTTACTTACTTTACAAAGTTATCATTCTTAATCTGTATCCCAAACGGTTGCTATATTAGAAACATAATTTGGTATAATATCCGAGACAATAATAACAATATTCAAATTCATTTGCATAAGAGACCAGTTTTGGCTTCAATTTTAGCCGCCGCGCCGTAATTATTTGGAAATGCACAAAGTACGAATAAATTTGAAAGGCTGCTGAATAAAAATATTTATGGTTGAACGGCTTTGCTTTAATTTGGCAAATGATAAGGTCAATTTAAAAATTACAATACAGTTTCTGCTTAGCTACACTTTTATACAGGGTGTTGGTTGGTATCGGGATTCCGGAAAACCTAGGCGGGAGCAAAGTTATGTATTTTGGAGCTCAATATGATATAAACCGAAATTGTCAATTTTGCTGCTTATTCTTTTTTTTTTTGGAGGTTATTTTTGGACATTGCCACCTTTCGGTAATACAATTTTATTACTTGTTTACAGATTTATTTTTCTATTAAATTTTTGAATTAATCTTCTAGTCAGAGTATAGAAATGCGTACTACACCAGTTTTTTTTTTAAATATTTTGTTCAGAAATAGAAATGTAAAATTTTAAAAAGGCATTGGCAATATTTTTAAAAGAGGTACATTTTTGGGCTTTTTTTATATCTTTGTACACTTCGGGAAGGTTTTAAAGTCTAAGTACTAACAACCCATAGGTGTCTTAAATGAAGCAAAATGCAGTTTATTAACCGTATTGCACCTTAAGATTTGGAGGTTTAAAGAGAAAGAAAAGACCTTTGCAAGCAGTAGGTTCCACAGTTTCTTCACTTTAAAGTACTTCTCCAAAAGGACTGTAAAGGGATATATGGAAGTGGTACTTCGTACTGTCCTACTGAGAGGGAAGGAATTATACTTGTTAATTTTTCAGAATTAAAACGTGAGAAATAACTATACCAAAAAGGAACGAGTTGTCTACAGACGAGCTGTAGGTGGCCACTAGGAGGAAGGTGTGATGTAAAAGTTGGGATGATTAATAAGGCAAACAGTTTTTTTTGGATTAAATTTAAAGTACTTACATAACATAATGAAGTGAGGCCTAAAAAGCCAGTTTCTGTATCTGCACGAAAAAAATATGTCATATATATCGTAGGTTCCGGATTTATTAAAGTTTTAAACTATTCAAAATGTATTAAAATAAGGTTCAGAAGACGTTTTAAACAAATACTTTTTCCAAATGGGATGAAAATAAAGGGTTAATTCGAACTAACGAAAAATTGGCAACAAAGCTGTAAAAAATCAATATTTCCCTATGACATTAATTAGATAAAAAAATATCGTTTTCCGAAATACAGTAACATGGCAGTCTTATTTTTAAATAATGGTATTTTTTTTATTGTAAAAGTATTTAAATACTAGTATTGAAAATGTATTTAACTAATTTCTAAAGTATTTGATTTTAAAAACAAATTTACATGCGCTTAAATTATTTTAGGACCAAACATCTTGTTTAATTAAATGACTCTAAAAGACAATCATGTTTGTTGTCTCGAAAAAAGTACTTAACCCTGTGGGCTTTACTTTTAAGAATAACATTAACTGGCATAAAAACATTATATCCATAGTCATAGTAGCTTTAAAAAAGTTCTAATTCTACTATCGAGCCATAAATCTAATAATCTTCTTCTGATCTGTACACTCCCTATATGTCCCAAATTAAAATCTCTTTGAAATAGTTTTCTCATGTCTGCGGAATGGCGTCCTAGCATTCTTGATTCCACTTAAAGTAGAGCTGTTTGCCTAATTAATAATCCCACTTTTACAGGAAAGGTTCCTTCTCTTGCCCACCAATGAGCCGAAATAGATATGTCGCTTTTTAATAAGTATTTTCTCGGCTTTTGCTCTTTGGAGTTAGCCTATATGTCTTCCCCAAGCAGTTCCCAACAGAGCGACACGGAGTGCCATTTTTATGCATTCCCCAATTTGTTTGTTCTTTCATCCCTCAAGTGTTTAGAATATCTGCAATGGTTTACTTAAAGACACCCATGGTACATTAGTATTTAGGCTTTATGCCTTTGTGGACTGTCCCAAGATTTAAACAAAAAAACAAATAAAAATTAAAAACCTCTAAAATATTGTATTACTAAAAATACCTAAAAATGATTAAAGTAACTTCTGGCACTGTAAATACAAAAAATAACAATTAAAGATAATTAAATTTTGATTATTTTAATACTAAGGTGCATGTAAATAAAAGAAGATATTTAAACATATAATTAGGTACTGCTCAGCTTTGATGATTAGAGGTAAAAAACTATAATTATTTTAAAAACACTTCATATATAAGCCCTTACACAAAACACTTCGCTTTACCTTAAAAAAAATAACAATCCAGTGACAACTACCCATCATGTTCACAAAACATCTCAAAAAAAGTTTTTGTTAAAATCACATGAACATATGTTAAAAATAATCACTAACAAAAACCAAAGTGGCAATTTAGACACGTCATTCGCATAATAAATGTTAAGATAGTGTTTCACAATCTGTGTTTATAAGAAGTAAAATAAATACTTTTATACTTACCAATTTAAGTAGATAAAAATAAAGATATTCTTTGTAAAGGTAGACGTGTTAGCGACATGACTTTAAAATCTGAAACAAAAATATTTAAATAGTATTATAAAGGTAGATATAGAGTACAATAACACGAAATAAAGAAAATTCACTGAGTTCAGTATTAACGTCCTAATTGAAAAAAAAAAAAATAACACAGCGCTTACTTCTTAACAATAATTGAATTTACGCAAACTACCGAAAACTTAATGGTGTTAAACGCGTTTATACCAGGTTTTTTATGAGGTTTTATCGGTCGATAAGAAGACGATTTTTTGGTTTGAAATATGTTTTCTTGTTCAATATATTCTCCTTGAACTTCAGTACACTTGTTTCAGTCTCAAGTGAGAATCCGAAAGATTGTTGAAATCCTCTTTCACGGCTGCTATTACCTATTTGTTCGATAAAAATCGTGTCTTCCAAATAAATTTTTTGAAATATGAGAACAGCCAGAAGTCGGAGGTAGTTAAATCTGAAGAATGGGGTGGATGTTGCAGCACTTCGTACTTCGTCAGATTTAGCCTCCTCCGACTTCTGGATGTTCTTACATCTCAAAAGTCATCCGGATTCTCACTTTAGGGATGAAATCTATAAATTAAAGATGTTTAGAACAAGTGTATGAAACCATGTTAATAAAACCGTGTTTTTCTAATTAAACGACAAAACTTATTGAACAACCTCACTATTAAAAAATATCTTTTGCAGTGCTCTTTAATAATACCATAATAACATTTTCTTTTAAAATTACTACTTCTTGTCCGAAAACGCATCACCCGGTATTGTAAAATGATTTTTATCGACGATCCTAAATCTTTTACAAAAGCGGATTTGTAACACCTGCATTAATTCGATTAGTTAGACCTAATGTTTTAATAAAAACACCGACTAATAGCGTGCCAAACTCACCGAACTTGTTTAAAGTTTACAAAATTTAAATAAACAACTTGAAACTAAAATATTCAAATAAATCACAAACTCTACCTTTAAAAAATTTTAATTAATTTTAGACTCAATTATCTACGCCGTTGCGCACATTTGATTCTTTCATATAATTATTAAATATTATTTAAAATCTGATTCATTAGGATTGTCTAATAAACTACAATCACCGTTCAAAACTTGAGTTTTAATCGTTGTCTAGTACTGACAATACTTTAATAATATCTCACACAAACTGGAGTGTCAAGTTATTAATATATGTAACTGTAGCTCTTTGGTCAAACACCGCCCACTATTTGAAGAAATACAGAGTGTCCTAGAAGTATTAATGTTTTAGAACATCTGGAAGGTGGAGATTAGATAAAAATAGCATGCTGACAAGTACAAAGTGTAGAAGGGCCACATAAATTTTTATTTTCAGTACAAATTCCGACTTGTATCTCGAAATTATGACTTATATCTCGGAATTCTGACTTAGAGATCTAAGTTGGAATTCCGAGATCTAAGTCGGAATTCCGAGATCTAAGTGGAATTCTCAGATATAAGTCAGAATTCCGAGATCTAAGTCGGAATTCCAAGAAATAAGTCGAAATTTCGAGATATAAGTCGGAATTCCGAGATCTTAGTCGAAATTTGTACTGAAAATAAAAATAAAAATTGGTGTGGCCCTTTTACGCCTTCGTAGGCAAGTATATACGTACATTTTTTCCCATAGGATCCATTTTTTAAAAATATTTTAACCACAAAATAAATAACAATAATGTTTTAATTAGTATGCATTTTACAGCAGTTAGAACATTACATTAGCCATCACTAACTTGTGAAATAAATACTGTAACAACAAGTTAGCCACCGACCCAAAGTTTTATGTATTCCAAGAAGCAATATATTTAAATTAAAAATACTAAAACATAACCAAAAAATAAGAGTCTTAAGAAAACCATATTCAGGCACAAAAATAATTCACTGTTCTGCATGAAAGTCCTCCCCGTCAAACTAATTAGTTATTTTGATAATTTCAACTTATGTTACCCTTACACTAACCCGTAAATTGTCGTATAACCTACAAAATCGAGAGGACATTAACTATATATTTTGGTAGTGGCGACTGTTTATTGACTATTCGAAGATAAGTTTAAAGGCAGTTTTATTGTTTCATGGAAACGAATAATGATCTGTTCCCGTGGTCTGTGTCGTAAATATAAAAGAAACGTACAAAAATATGACTATATTACTTCAAAGCATAAAATACGACTAAATGGAATATCTGTGCCGATCTAGAAGTTGTTACTCGGTCTGAAAAACGTCCCTAATATAGAACAGAGAAATATTTATTTTACTCCTCTGCGCACAAAACTAGGGCTTGCCAATTTGTTTTAAAGCCCTAAATAGAACAGGAAATGCTTTTCTTTACTTCAGACCAAAACTTGCGTCTGTAAGTGACTCAAAGCTTAAAGGAATTTTCGTTGGGCCGCAAATACGTTATGAGAACTGTTTAAAGACGAACATCTTAAAACTATACTTAAGGCCGATAAATTGGAGCGTGTACTGCCTTTAAAAGTGTATGTAGAAACTTCCTAGGTAGCAAGAAATCGAACAACTACACAGATGTCGGTGAAAACTTATCCATTCCTGCAAGACGTTCAGTTGCAACATGTCATTTAAGCGGCATTGTTTTCCCATTTGAAATTCTTCCAAGACATTTGAGGTGCAATTTCAGATAAACACGTCGAAAGATTACACCAGCAAATTGCTTAAATAGAGAAGCGGTATACAGGGTCATACAAATTAAATGTCCGCCATTAGTAACTTTGTTATTAATCAAAATACAAAGTTGTTTGAATTGACAAAAACAATTGACAATCGTATTTTCAGGTTTCATAGTAAAATAGCATTTTTTTTAATGGAACACCCTGTATATTTTATCACCAAAATAGATCTTTTAAAAATCTTTAAAAAATACCACATTTTATATGTCTATCTTTAATAGTTTCATAAATATGGAAACTGACATGAGTTTGATAGAAAAATAGCATTTTTTTAAATAGGACAGCCTGTATGCATTTTTTTTAATGGTACACTTATTACCATTAATTAAAAATTAGTTTCCAGATTTGGATGCCAATATTTTCGAAACTATTAAAAATATACCTATTAAATGTGATATTTTTTAAAAGTTCTTAAAAAGATCTGTTTAATGGTAAGTTTATAAAACAAATTCATACAAAATAAAAACGATGGCTTGGCTGGAATCGACGTTAAAAAAAATATTATATTTCCCTAATTCGTTTCGTACCTAGTTCGATTTCGTTAGGGATGATTCTGCATGTTAAATTGTGAAGAAAAGTTCGTATCAACATAGGTCTGCAAATACGTCATAAGGTTGTTATGACAATTCAAAGATGGCACCGGGATATAGGGGTTCTATTTTGTATCTCTGGAACCGTTTTAGATGGTCATCCGAGTTTTGGCATATGAATTGTTTTTAATAGTAGGCACTTTTCAGTATTTTTACTAAATTATTATTTTAATCAGGGGCGTACCAAGAGGGGAGGCCTCGATTTAATTTGTTCACATTTTTATTAAACGTAATATTTGTGCGGTAAACGAATTTAACATAAGGTTCAAAAATAAAGTTTATTTGATTATAATTGTGTTAATAACAGTGTAATTAAAATAATATATTGTTCTCGCCTTTCAAAAAATGCCGAAATACTCTTTTGCTTTTTGAAAAGTTTTCAACAAGAATACCTTTTTTATGTTATTTATATCGCGGAATCAGAATTTCTAAAGAAAACTGCAAAAATATGACGTTTAATAAAAATGTGAGTAAATTAAATCGAGGCCTCCCCTGTCGGCACGCCCCTGATTGAAATAATAATTTAGTAAAAAACACTGAAAAGCACCTACTATTAAAAGCAATTCATATGCCAAAACTCAGATGACTATCTGAAACGGTTTCAGAAATATAAAATAAAACCTATATCCCGGTGCCATCTTTGAATCGCCATAGCGACCTTATGACGCATTTGCGGACCTATGTTGATATGAACTTTTCTTTATAATTCTATAACATGTAGAATCATCCCTAGAATTATTCGAACGGTATTTCCGGACACCCTGTATATGTAATATAAAAAACATTATTTCATAATTTTAAGTTAATTTATTTTGAAGTCGATTTATTTTTTTTAAATTCCCATTTTATTAGATATTGACTTTTTAAATATTTTTTCATGTTTAAAAGAAGGATATTATGCCTACCTAAAGTAACAGGCATAGATATCGGACAAGGAATGCCGAGAACTTGAGATATCCGAGTTTTAAGCACTCCAGAACTTACATTACTTTCCTGTATTATGTCATTAAAATGTTAAATGTTTTGCCTTCGGAGTATAAAGACAATATTTTTTTTACAAAAAAGGTTAAAGGTAAAAGTGAAACGTTTCTTGTTGGAAATAATTTCTATAGTGTAAATGAAGCAGTCTGATACATCAAACTAGTAAATATACGTATGTGGGTGGTCCAAAAATTTCTTGGCGTAACAATGAAACTCTCTGATTGAGGCCGAAAACTTATTAGACCACCCTTGTATAAGTAAAACAGATGTTTTTTTTTCCTAGGAAAAAAGTCATCACTCATCTAACTACAGGCTGCGCAGGACGTTGCTTTACTTTTCTTATCTGATGGAAACTGGTAGTTAGTTTTTAATTTAAACTATTTATAAAATTTCTGACCCTATTACATATATCTTTATGTAGAATTAGGAATCTGTTGTTCTTAACATTAAGAACATATTCAATTAGGAGAGTAGCTCATAGACATTAAATTAAAATAATAAATGGGATTTAGTCACGAAAATAGCTACGTTACTATCGCTATGGATATATTCTAGGATTTTATTTTTAGCCAGCACTTTTAGGTACTCGTTAAAGTAATAACATACTTATGAGGAATAAAACGAACATTTTAATGGTACAAAGTTTTCTAACATAAAATTTTATATCTTTCCTGCTGCAAGCTTTAAAGCGTCCACTTTTCTGTGTAAAATATCTCATGTTAAAAGGCGTTTGCCACCTAAAATTATTAACTTAAAAAAATAACTAAAGGAAACTTGTGAAGTACGAGGGGGGTTGATATATGACTGCGAATTTTATTCTCACAACCAAATGAACGGCACTAGCCACAATTACGTCTTAAAATTCTTTAAATGGAGTATATAAAGGCAACCTAATGGCATGGTAACTTTGATTATTTTCATCTAGTATGTAATTATCAAAATGGTATGGTATGAGAGCTGGTAGACATTTTAAAATAGGTATTTGAGACCCTATGAAAACTTGTACAATGGTTCTTTTATAATATCTAACATAAAAACGCAGACCTGGCTAAAGGGTAGAGGGGCTAAACCAGCACTTTGAGATTTTAATAGAGCAATAATTATATACAAAAGGAACTATTATCAAAAAAACAGTTCATTTCGTTGGTACATTCTACCTGCCAGGTTATCAAGAACGTATTACATAAATGCGGGTGAACAGCGAGGGGTGAGGGTAGGTTGCAGTGCAAGAGAGAGCGTATATCGGCCACTGGCTTAGCTGGAAGACGTTACGATGCAATTGGATATTTGTGCCTTACCTATATAATTACGATTGATAAAGATTTAAAATTCTTGGAGCAGGTAAAATCTCTACTTCCTAGAGCATATATCGCCCTGAAATTACTATATACCAGTAAAAACTTTTTAACCATTAAAATGAAAAAAACATTATGTGATACTCTTGTTCTCTCCCTATTTAACTATGGAGCTGTGGTATACGGGTCATACCTGAGCAGCGTGGAAAGAAATAGAATTCAGAAGGTCCAGAACTCATGTTGTCGTTTTATCTACGGTTTACGTAAATATGATCACGTTTCGGAATATATTGTTCGACTGGGTTGGCTAAATACGAAAAAACGTTTTAATTTACTTTTTTTTTGCTTTATGAAGCGTATTATTACAGCAAAAAATCCGCCATATTTGTATAATACATTTTCTTATCGTTCATTATCATCAATGTAATATTAGATCAAAAAATGATTTCCACATTCCAAAACATCGTAGGACCTTGTTCACAAAATCTTTTTCTTATTACCCGGTTAAAAAGTACAATAGCCTTCCTGATTCTGCCAAGAAACTTAATAATTTAGCCTTTAAAAATAGTGTAAAGCAAATTTTATTGGGAAACTAGTTGTATGGTATCCGCAATTTATCTCTTGGTTCTAAGTTAAATAGTATGAAAGTTAATAGTAAATTGGGTAACTATTAATGATTTAATTGTTTGTAAACTCATTATTAAATTTAATATGATGTTATATGTGGTAAGGATATTAAACTTATTGATAGGTTAGGTAATTGTAATAATTGTATTGTTTATGATATTTGATTAATCACATTGTGTTGTCCTGAATATATTATTCTTCTTGGACATCAAGAGTTAAGAATTAAAATAATACTTTTATGGTTAAGTGTAAGAATAGTAAACTCTTTACATAGAGTCTGCTAAACTTCCCCCTACCAATTCTCTAACTCTGTAATGTAAATTATGTAAAATTGGGAAATAAAGTCCATTTTTACTATGTATTATTATTATTATACCGCTGTTCACTCGCACTTATGTATTACGTTCCTAATCACCTGGCAGGTAGAATGTCCCAGCGAAATGATCTGTCTCCTTGATCATAGTTCCTTTATAAATATTGCTCTGTTAATATCTCAAAGGTCCGATTTAGCCCCGCTACCCTTCAGCTAGGTCTGCTGTATTGTCTTTAGATGTTCATGTTTCCGTTACGCAATGCATGTTCCATTTCTTGCAAATTAGAGTGATAAAAGTGATATATTTTGCAAAGACTGTAAGCACAATACGGGAATGCCCTTCAGAATATCAGGTTTTTATTTTTTTTTTTTAATCTTAAAAACGATAACTACTTTCTCACCTAACCATTAATAATTGTAGATATGTGAGTTCACAAGGGTTAATTGACTATGCGTGGCACTGGTACCTGAACTGAAGTGGAGCATGTGGCAAGAAGCGTAAATATTATTTTTTTAATGCATCAATCCCAAAAAGCCGTAAAGTAAATACATTTTAAATACGTAAAACAATGAAATATATTCCTAGCCTAACAATATGATAAAAATACTTAAAATACATTTTTAAATAAAGCAATATATTTCAATCTAAAAACAATAGTTTGGCATTAATGTGGCTGAATTAGATACATAAAACAAAAGTGTGAATAAGCTTATTAACTTCCTAAAGAAACATCGTAAACTTTCTATTAACAAAAGAATAATTTAAATACTTAACTTATCTGTTATCTGTGATTTAAAAAAGTGTAAACAAAATGATCTGGACAGTAATAATTAAAACTAATTTTTCCATACACTACGTATGGAAATTTTTTTTTTTATTTATTGCAGTTGAAATTTTGATACAACTAATCAAGATTTATATATTATAAATGATTAAAATTTCCTTAACCTTCGCTTAAGTGTCTGGTTATTTATATTCACAATTAACATCCTTTGTCCAAGCTAGGAAACCAAATGAACCTCAAATATAAAATAAGCAGTTCTTAAAATTTTACGTTTATTGATGAGCCGAATTCTATTTACGAAATAATTTTTATTCAACAAACCTTTACCGAAATGATTGTACTTTTTTATTGTAAAAAGACATAATACCATTAAAAATATTATAAAAATCACAAAGAACTAAAGCAGAGCAATCAAGAAAAAAAAAACCAAGGCAATGACAGATGATCTTGCTTATCGAAATGATGTCACAATTTCTTTTTAAAATCTGATTACATCCCACAAAGGCGTAAGGGATTTCCCCTTTGTAAAATTTCCTATTTTAAAACGCGAAAGGTCAATAAGGCGGAATTTACATTTACGAGTACTCGGATCCAAGTTACCCTTTTCGGACTAAATCTCGGAGGTGTAAAAGGCTACTTGAAAAACTTTGCAACTTCGAATAGCCGTTTACACCACCAAGCTTCAGTCCGAGAAGGGTAAGTCGGACCAGAGTACTCGTAAATGTAAATTTCGCTTTACAGGAAATTACTCTGGACATGAAGAAGAGATTGAAGTTCGGAGCTTCTCCGAGTGGGATACACAGGGGTGGTAAATTGTGTTGTCCTAGTGGCGGCTGCTAGGGTTCGAATAATACTAGCTAAATTTCTTAGAGGAAAAGCAATTGTCTTTCGACGAGAATCTCTCGTCGTGAGACAAGAGATTCTCGTCTCTCGTCTCTTATTTCTCGAGGTTTGTCGACAAGGATTTTGACAGACAATAAGAAAAAAATTATGTGCATATATAAAAATACTTTTAATTAGAATTAATAATGGTATATAGTATGTACGTATAAATAAAGCTTATACCAAAAAAATATTTCAACAAGACCGATAGGTATAAATTTACTTATTACTTGTTGGATTGTTGATGGACTGCTTATAGGCAGGGGGGTTGTCTTTAAGGGATTAAAGTTCTACAAGAAATTTGTTGCATTTGCTGCAAAACAAAACAAAAATCAAAAACACCTGTTCCAAAATCATCAAACATAATTTCCTATAAATGAATTAATTTAACATATTTAAATTTTTAACATCCTGTATGAGAAGAAAAATTATTCGTACACATGCTAGACAAACAAAAAAGTCTAAAAGCCTTCTTGAAATCCATAATCTTCACAAACATCTTGCCAACAGTCGAACAACGCATACAAGATGATCTTTTCAAAGAACTTGTTAAACACATTTTGTTTATCCAGTAATTAAGTTTTATTCATACATAATTACGGAAGCCAGAACTTACATTTATATATATATATATATATATATATATATATATATATATATATATATATATATATATATATATATATATATATATATATATATATATATATATATATATATATATATATATATATATACAACATATATATATATATATATGATATATATATTGATGAGGTATATATATATAAGTATATATATATTGGGGGCAGATTCTACATGTAAAAATATGAAAAAAAGTTCATATAAACATGGGTCCGGAAATGCTTTGTTTTTATGATACGGGGTGTTTTAAAGTTTTTTGCCTTTTAAAGTTTATTTCACATTTCTCGAAAACCCATGGAGATATTAAGATAAGTTTTGCTACACGCAAATATATTATTATAGGTCACATTTACATGTACAAAATTATTTTTTTAAGGGACTTAGATCAGTGGCGTTCATGCCGGTAAGTTCTCATTTTTAGCGAATAAAACTGTACGCCAGTGGTTTTCGCAAAAATTAGTATTGCTTTTTTAAAGCCAATTTAATTCCGCTTAAAAAGTACCACCTGGACTTTTTCGTCCTGACTTACCGTTTTCAAAATAAAAATTAATTTATTAATCCCTATCCGTATAAGCTGTTTTCGCCGGAGTATTTCGAAGGGACAGAAGAAATATTCGAATGCGATTTACAGTATGCATTAACGCAGAGTTTAAAGTTTTGGAAGCCATTTGGAAAATTGCAGCATTTGATCTAAAGTTAAAATCGAATACATTATTCCTGAACAATTAGTACAAATAAAACAATAAAATTATAAATAAAACATGAAACAGCTAAATGCACTTTTAGTTAGAAAAAGTTCAAGAGCTACTTTTTAAGCGTAATTAAAATGGCTTTAAGGGAGCAACACTAATTTTTGGAACAACCAGTGGCGTACAGTTTTTTTTAGCTAAAAATACAGCACAAAAACTCATCTTAATATCTCCACGAGTTTTCGAGAAATGTGAAATAAACTATAAAAGACAAAAAACTTTAATCACCCTGTATCATCAAAACAAAGCATTTCCGGGCCCATTTTTATATAAACTTTTTTCCATATTTTTGGATGTACAATCTGCCCCTAAATTTTCCTCACAACATTCTGTAACACCCTGTATAAATATTTTTTATATATATTAAAAGAAATGTAATTAAATAATTTTAAGGTATTATATGTAATCTTAATCTACGAATTTACTAAGATTAATGGTTGATACGTATAATCGTAGATTAAGTTTATAAATAAAGAATATAATTCCTTAAAATTATTTAATTACATTTCTTTTGTTATACAGGGTGATTAATGAGGAAATGTCAATACTTCAGGTACGTATTTAGGGTCCAAAAGTAAACAGAAAAGTCTATACAAATATGAGTCCGCAAGGCCTTCTTTTCCGAAATACCGGGTGTTAAAGTTTTTTTGACAACATTTTTTTTTTTGAAAATCATAAAACCTAGCTTACGTTTTGCTGAACATAATTAAAGAACAATAATAATATTGAAAATTAAAAAAAATATTGTTTAATTATACATTTTGTTTTATTTTTTTTTTTAATTTTGTTATAATAAAATCAGATGGGTCGTAATTTTTTTAAATCGAAATATCTCGAAAGTGGTTGCTCATATCAACTTTTAACAGGTATACCTTTTTGACGTAAAAATGACAAAGCAATTATTAAATTTACTTAAAAATGTAATACAGGGCCGTCGCAAATAGTTGTGATTGTTTAAAATAGTAAAAAGACGTGTAGGTGGCTCCCTCTACAAGTAAGAGCCGTAATAAGATTAGATTCGAATCCGTCATACCAAAAAACCCCAGGATACTAATTTTTACTCCAATATTTACATTATCATAGATTTTATTAAAAAAATCAAAAAATTAACTAAAAACTTTAATACCCTGTATTTCGGAAACGAAGGCCTTGCGGACCCATATTTGTATAGACTTTTATGTTTATTTTTGGAACCTGAAGTATTGACATTTCCTCATGAATTACCCTGTATAACGGACGAATATTAAAAAAAAAAAATATTCGTCCACCGTGTGGACAAATATTCGCTGCCTTATTTTAAAGCATTACAATCGGTCAAGTTAAATATTAGATTGATGTTAATTCTGGTTAATTCAATACAATCATACAGGTGATTTTCAAATATGACTTAACAGCCAAATTTCGGTTTATATTTGAATCTTTCCTGTGTTTCTTTTAATATTTAGATTGGTTAAAAAAGCACACATTTTCTATGGTATATCAAAATCAGTAATGTTAAAGACCTAACATTACAACAAATTTTAAATTTTTACATTAAACTGTCTTTTAGAAAAATGTCTGTGATAGATAGACGAACGGGCTCAAAAAAGATATAAAGTTCCATGTTTCCTTTTAGGATACAGAACTCTAAAAATCTGATCAAGACTCTCATGCGAGTTCTCCACCAGACACTACAGGGAATAATAACTTCATTTTTTTTGAAAAGTCAGCCTTTCACAATTAATTTTATTCCTAGAAACACTTGCACTACACGCCATGATATAAAGATGATTAATTTTTTGTAAAACAATAAATACATACCGAACTACCGTTTATTAAGGGTTTCCTAAAAACATTATTTTCATAAAAATAAAAGAACTCACCGACCCGAGCCACGGACAAAATAAAACTAGTATTAGCCGAAGTTTTGACTATGTTATTCCCCCAAAAAACGTGTTATTTTCCACCAAATACACATGCAATGACTAGCTGTTTTGTGGCAATATTTGAATAATATTTTATAATTCAAGCGCCATTGAGCTTTTTGTCTTTTATTTCTTCGGAGGACGGGACCGAGAATGCATGCTCGCCGTCATTAACTAATTGATAATTTTATATTATGCGGTAATTTTATAAAGGTAAATATTTTAACAGTACTAATTAATTAACTTATAGTGAGTTGGGTTAGGTAATATTCTAATTAGGATGGGATTAATCACTTTTATTATGATATCAAGTTATCAAGGACGAAGCATGCGGAATTAATTTTTCTTTTATAGTTTATTAACCAAAACCCAATTAAAGATTTACTATAAATTGGTAAATTACAATACACAATTAGTTGCAGTTCTTTTGCTAGTCCTTTCTATACCAACTTTTTTAACTTCCTGCAAAATCTTATTTATAATAAGGGATACAATAGTCCGGGAGGCCACCGCAAAAAATAAGGGATATTTTTTTTATATTACTATGAACTATAGTCAATTCAAAGCCGCACTGCCCTCAGCTCTGCGGATTCAAATTGCATTTTTTTTACCTTAAAAAAATCATGAAAAATTGTTTTTTTTTAAATATAACTAGAAAACTATTGATTTAGCAAAAAAAGGTATATAATTAAAATATATGGTCTAATAAAACTACGTCAGTTTTTTTATATAAATTTTTTTGTAGCCCTCTTAGTTTTTGAGATATTAACGATATAAATTTAAAATAAAAACGCAAATATCTCAAAAACTATAAGAGTTACAAAAAAATATAATAAACAAAAAATATGCCATTTAGTAAGCTCTATAAAAAATGTTTTATACACATTTTTAATAAAATAAGGAATAAAATAAGCAAAAAAGTAATTTTGGCCATTAAAAATTTTGCTAATAACAATAGTTTTTTGGTACAAGTAAGTATACCAGCCCCGATCAATCTAAAAATTAATTCAAAATGTTCTGTTCATTGAATAAAAGTAACTAATACACATGTGCCTCGAGGCAATGGGGGATTACCTGGTGGCACGGATATTTTATTTATTTTTTTTTTTGGTCCAATAACTGTTTCCATTCCGATCCACTAATAGATAAAATAAAATTTAAACTTTATTTATTTGAAAAAAAAATGCCTCCTCTATCTGGGTGTTATATACCTGGCAGGACGCCTAACATTTCTCGATCTTTTATGCTACTATGTGTATAGCTAGCTCATCGTTTAAATATTTTTATTATCGATTTAAATGGTAATATTAATAATTTATAAAGACAGTTACTCGTTAAGAGTGCATTTACGCTACACCTTAGGGGTCGGGCGAAAGGACGCGGAGACGGTGGACAGAGACTAACAAACTCCCACTACCACAATTTTCGTATAGCCGCATTAAAAAAATATATTTTATTTAGGGTCTTCCAAATTCGGTGTATCGATGCGATGTTGTTTCCGATTGCAAGCCTACATCTCCTGTAGGCTTGCTTTCGGTAACTATTTTTTACTTAAATGACATAAATTATACACCATTTTAAAGGTAAGAAAATAATCTATGCCTCTGCTGTAACGGATTTTTGAAATATGAGTCGAGTTAAGAGAAAATAGTATCTAAACATAACCGATTTTGGGGTGACTTTCACTCAAGGAAATATTAAAAACTAAATCCAAATTTAAAAAACTATTACAGCAGAAGCCTAGATTTAAGTGTTTGCTTTAAAATTATCGATAACTTATACCGTTTTTGAGAAAAACATTATGCCCCGAACCCCAAATTGGATCCAATTTTCGCGGCGCGAATGGACTATTAAGAGAAATCTTGAGAAAATTTTAATTATATTTTTAACATGAATTTTTTTTACAGTTTTTTAATTTATTTTTTTTAGTTGAATTATTGTTTAAACTTTAATTTGATTATATTTTAAAGAAGGAAATAAATGGGTTAATACTATAATTTAAATAAGCCTAGAAGAACTAGATAGCTTAATAAGAGAAATGTTTTAAAAGTTTAATGCTAAATAAATTATAAGAAAAAAATTTTTGATGTTAAAAATATGATTTAAATTTTCTCAAAATTATTCTGAACAAGTAACTGTCTTTACAAATTATTGATATTAATATTTAAATCGATAATAAAAATATTTAAACGATGAGCTATTTATACATATAGTAGCATAGGAGATCGAGAAATGTTAAGCGTCCTTTCAGGTATATAACTTATATTTTATTTTTTCAATTAAATAAAGTTTAAATGTTATTTTGGTTAAAGTTTCAAGTAGATCGAAATGGGTACAGTTATAAAAAAAATTAAATAAAATATCCGTGCCACCAGGTTATCCCCCATTGCCTCGAGGCACATGTGTATTAGTTTGTTTCATTCAATGAATAGAACATTTTGAATTAATGTGTAAATAACCTTTTTTATAGAGCTTACTAAAAGGCATATTTTTTGTTTATTTTAAATTTATATCGTTAATATCTCAAAAACTAAAAGGGTTACAAAAAATTTCATATAAAAAAAACTGCCGACGTAGTTTTATTAGACCATCAATTTTAGTTATATACCTTTTTTTCATAAAATCAATAGTTTTTAAATTATATTAAAAAACCGATTTTTCACGATTTTTTTAAGGTATGCAATATGAACCCGCTGAGCTGAGGCAGCAGTGCGGCTTTGAATTGACTATTCTTCTTATGTTTCATGCGTATCTCCTATTGGCTTGGTTTTTTGCGGTGGTTTCCCGGACTACAATCGCTAGAAGAAGTAAGACAATCTTATTCCTTATGTTTTTTGAATCTTATAAATAATAATTAGCAATCATACACTATGACTTACGGCAATTGTTTATGTGTGAGTCTCCTTTATAGGACGAAGTTATCAGCTTTTTTGTTAAAACAATTCGTAATTTTTTAATCTTTAACTTTGTTTGTAGAAATATAGGAGGAGAAAGTTTTATTTAATACCCGTCTAGAGATATACGCGTAAAGTGTTCGATTAAACGCCTTAAAACAGTATCATTTTTGCTACAGCAGAGTCTATAAATTAATATCCAATATAATTAAGTATTATCATCTGATTTTTTAACGTAATACTAATCACTTTTGTCGTTTGATAAGAAAAACGCGGTTTTATTGTTTCAAATATACCTTATTATTTAGTTTAATCACCCAGATCTTTAATACACTTGTTCCAGTGATATAACTTATGGATTCCATCCCCGAAGTGAAACTCCGGAAGACTGTGGGAATCCGCTTCCATGGTTCCATTACCTTTTCATTTCATAAAAATTATTTTCCACGCATTAATTTTTTGAAAGAACAGATAAAAATCAGAGAGCACAAGATCTGGTGGTTCGCGATGATTTTTTGAGCTTTGTGAGGGAGTGCGTTGTCTTAATGAAAACGTATTTTTTTCTTTTGTTAACCAGATTTTTTCACATTGCTGGTCCAACAAGTTACAATAAAAATCTGAGTTTATAGTTGTAGAGGCAATCCACGGAAATAATTTATTTTGCATCCCAAAAAACTAATGCTAACACTTATTTGGCCAATTTTCAGACCCTTCCTTGCTTGCAGAGCTGTCGGTAATTAAATTAAAATAATTAAAAAATCGTATTCAATTACTTCTCAGTAATTGGATTACTTTAATTCAATTACTTTCCGAAAAGGGTAATTGTATTTGGATTATCACTTAATAGGATAATGTAATCGTAATTGGTAATTGATTTTCACGAATCCCAAGTAATTCAATTACTTAGAAAGTGATTTGATTACTTATAAAGTAAATGAATTACTTAGAAATTAATTTAATTACTTAATAAATAATTGAATTACGTCAAAAAATTTAATTACCTTTCTTTATGAAAAAGCTGCCGGAATTTTGACCAGCCAGAAAGAGCATCTTGAAACACGGCGGGCCGCTTTGAATCCGGCAAACGCCGCCTCCGCACCGATTTAGTATTTTCGATTGTACCGCCATCGTTTTTATACTATTTTTTTGTGAAAAAAATCTGTTGATGTTTGGGGTAGGATATACAGAAATTTTTATTTTAGAGTCATTTAATGTTGAACTTGCCGAGAAAGCAGTTTGAATAGTGTGACGTGCGCGTATTTTTTTTTTTTTTTATCTTGTGACAGTCCACGAAGGCTGATGCCTAAGTACTAACGTACCGTGGGTGTCTTCAGTGTAATTGAGAGGGAGTTTGTTCACACGGGACTTAAATTTTTGGAGATTGGGAGGAGAAGGGAAAAACTTCTGCGAGGCAGCAGGTTCCATAGTCTTGACACTCTAGGGATGAAGGAACGAAGAAATCGGGAAGTTCGGTGCCTCTCTAACTGAACTGTAAAAGGATGCATAAAAAGTTACTACGTGTTGCTCTGTTGGGAGCTGCTAGAGAAGGAATTATACTGGCCAACTCCTCTGAGCAGAAGCCGTGAAAATACCTATAGAAGAGCGACAGATCCCCTACAGCTCGACGGTGGGCAAGAAGAGGAAGCCTTTCTGTGAGCGTTGGATCATTAATAAGACGAACGGCTCTTCTTTGAATGGACTCCAGAATACTAAGTGTTGTAGGGGGCGCCATTCCCAGACATGAGAACAATATTCTAAAGAGGGTCTGATTTGGGATACATACAGAGTGTACAAATTGGAAGAAGAGAAATATTTTCTGGCTCGGAAGAGAAAATCCAATCTTTTTTGAAGCTGCCGAAGCTATAGATAAAATGTGTTTGTGCCAGTTGAGGTTATTCTCAAAAGTAACGCCGACAAGATTAAACGACTCTTTGTTCTGCAGAACTTGGCCGCTCATATGTAAGGGATGAGCATTTGCAGACTTTTTTCGCGACAGGGAACATGACTGCGCTTTCGAGGCATTAAACTGAACAAGACTTTTGGCGCCCCAATCCAAGATAAGTTTGAGGTCTTGTGAAAGAGCATTGACCTGCGCTTGTTTTCGAAATCAGGATTACACGGTGGCTTAAGAAATTGAATACTATAGTGGAGGGTACTATACGTTAATGTGTAGAAGAAACAGCGTGGGTGCCAGCACTGAGCCCTGGGGCACCCCAGCATTAATTTGGTAGAAGCTGGAGGAATGGAATGGTATGATGCATATTTTATTTGTTTAGTGTATCGTGTTTAATATATGTGGTAATTTAAATAAAGTAATTGCTAAATTATTCAATTACTTTTAGTATTAATTGATAATTCAATTACTTTTAACAAACATGCTAGTAATTGGTAATTGTAATTGAATTACTTTTTAAAAGGAATTGCGACAGCTCTGCTTGCTAGGGAGCCGAAGTATTGGGTTCACAATTATGCTGGTAGACCCAAGTCTCATCCATAGTAATGAAACGACGTACAAAATCCTTTTTATTATTTGACGTCTTGTAGGTGGATAGACATCAAGCCTTAAACGACAACGTTTCAATTCAGCAACGACCCATCTTTGTTCTAACTGAAGATAAATAATTGGTATACAGAAGAGTTCTTATACACTTTAAAAAATAGAGTATGTATTTGTTTTGGTGTTACACCTTCCAAAAACAGTTGTAAATTAGTGTCCGACCGAAAGTTCGGTTTCGGTTTCGACCGAGTTTCGGCCAAAAATCAAGTTTCGGCGGCAGTTTCGGTTTCGGCAAATTTTTTGCCGAAACCGAAACTGATTTCGGAAGTTGTCGTGCACGCTCGCCTAACTTCGTTTCTCGCGGCAAGTGCGCCGTTCGGATAGCTCTGTAGCCACAACTAACCACAACTTAGTGCGTTATCGCCCGACGCAAACATTCTTTAGAGGTTATGTTTTGATGATTACAACAAAATTAATATACTGTGTTTCAATTTCATGTCCTTATTAATGCAGAATAATGGGTAAAATGCACCAAATTTCAGTATTTTAAGGAATTTTATACTTGACCACGTGAGTTTCGGTTTCGGTCGAAACTGAAGCTACGGCCGAATATTCGGTTTCGGCCGGAAAACCAGTTTCGGTCGGACTTTATTGTAAATATACTAATGCTTTGATAAATCTACGTAAAACTGCACACATGTTCATAAAAAAGTACTACCAACTTTACAAAAATAAAACGACGAACCTAACAGCGCCATCTCTTATCAAACGATAAAACTGATTGAACAATTTACCATTGACAATGTTACTTTGTTATGCAACGTTTTGGGTTTATCCCCTCTTTTCAGCCATTAGAGTGCCCCTTTTAAAGCTATAATGTACGACATCTTTTCGAATATTGGTTCAGTATGTCGTATTTTTCAGGGTGTACAAAAAAATTATCGAATGAAGTACCGGATCGTAACTTTTAAGTGGGCAAAATTAACAAAAGCACATAACGTTAGAAATTTAGTTGCTTAGCCAGTAACCGTCTAAACGTCAATTCAAGCATGATTTACCGCGGAAAAATTAATTTCTAGTTGTAGTGACTACATCTATTTGTTTTTAAAATCAGTTCAAACACATTTATCATGTTCTTTATCGCCTTAACAAATATATTGCCGGATTATACTGCTAAGAAATTATCAAAACAATCAGTATCATTAAAAGCTTGAATTTATAATGCTACAGACTTTCTCGTTTCCAGACGTCACCAAAATTTTATAAACAAATCCTAAGAATACATACGAAACTTAAAAGGACATTATTTCTTTACCGCTTAGCACTGGAATCTTATAATAATCGTTTAGGAAACCTAAAGTCGACCGACGTTATACAAAAGCGGAATCCTAAATCAATTAATGCAACACACCTTAAAACTAACTTAAAGCCTCCCATGGACGCTCAGACCTATTGGCTGAGCAGCTCGCACAAATGAGGCTTGTAATAGTGGCTCTTCACTCGCTCACAAATCGCGAATCGCCTCTGCGAACTTTGGCCGAGATTGGCGTCAGATCTCTGCGCGAAGAATTGCTTGCAATGTTCACTGTAACGTTTATTGCCTACCTTTGTAGAGGGCCCAAAAACCGACATGGAATGGATAACGCCACGAAACCATCACCACACTGGCGTTTCATTACTTTCGCGGGCTCAAAATATTGAGAAAAAGTCAAATATGTATTTACGAATACAAACATATAATATAAATTTTCACATTTCGGTGTATTAGGAGGGAGTTTAATAACACAAGACCTAAAGAATCAAAAATCTAGTGGCGAAAGAAAGGTCTCCGCAATCAGCGGGTTTCACAGTCTAGATACTCCAGGAATAAAGCAACGGAAAAAGTGAAAAGTTCCACAGATGGACTATAAAGGGAAGCATGAAAAAGGCATCTCGTGTTGCCTTATGGGAGATGCTGGGGGAGAAATTTAATTGGTTAGTTCTTTGGAACAAATACCATAAAATATCGGTAAAAGAGGAACAGGTGCCCTACAGTTTGTCGAAGGGCTATAGGTGAAAGCTTCTAAGAGTAGGGTAGAGTTGTGGTAGAGGCTATTCCCTAGATATGGAAACGGTATTCGAAGCAAGGTCTTATTTGGAATACATGGAATAGTATACGGATTGGCCCAGAAAATGATTCCAAGCCTTTTTGAAGCTGTTTCCATGTAGATGGCCACGGTGGGACAAAAATTAATATTTCGATGCCAATTAATTTAGGCCCTGGATAAAGATCCGACAGTAGGTCCTTTAGTGACTTGGATGAAGTACCGACGGTCGGTTCTTTATATTAATAAATTCTAATAAAAACCACTTTAATAAACAATACTGGTAGAATTGTTTACCCCTCCCTTTACCACAATTATAGTTACACCGAGAAGAATACTAAACATAAGCACAACTGATTTTTTAAATTTTAGCGTACCACAATCAACCACAACAGGTATATATCGGGTGCCCATTCCGTATATAATTGGGCGATAGCTCGTTATTAGTTAAGTTAAAAAAAATAAGGAAAACTCAAGGAAATTTGTTAAGAGGTTCAGCATGTCAGACCGGACAAAATGCTTGCACATGTCAAAAGTATCCATTTGGAACTAAAGAAAATTGTTCAGTTATGTACAACAAATGGTTGACTTTAAGGTAACACGCATATGTTTCAAAGCACAAAGATTTTTTCCTTGTTTTTAATGCGTTACGTTCGGCCTCCTCAAAAAATATATATTTTTTGTATCGAGTGAGGTATTCCTCGACGAACTTCCGGAGTTATCTGTACTCAGGAGGGCTTAAATGGAAAACAAGATCTTGTGTTCAAAACTTTGGTACGTACTCTTGGGGTGGCCAACTAGATTATACCCAAAATCTTCTGTTCGTTTAAAGTAGAAAAATGCTGAGTCACACAGTTACCTCAGATTTGGATATTTTGTGTTGGACACCAATATCCAGGAATCTAGACCAGAGAATTAGAAACATATTGCACCGCAGAGTAATAATTTCGTTATGAAATATCTTGTGGTCCATTTGAAATGTATCTGCAATTTTTTTAGCTATTTCATAAATGTCATTGATCAATGGAATTATTAAACGGATAACTAATAAATTCCAACAACCTCAAAATTTTTTAAAAATATTTTTAGGAATATTAAACTTTTTAAAAACTAAACTTTCAAAATATTTTTTGCTTTGTCACGATCGCCTGGACTAATAGCCTTGGTCGACCGGTCGATCGCGATCGACTGGTTGGGCAGCCCTGCTCTACACAAACAAATCATTGAAACTTCTACGACACAAAAGAGAAAATTTTCAAATTTTGTAAGTATTATCTTATAATAGTATTCAAACAAGGCCGTATAATTTAAATAAACACATTCTGTACACTATTATCCTCTGCTAAAAGACAACGACT
Organism: Listronotus oregonensis; assembly: GCA_019359885.1. Lineage (NCBI taxonomy): Eukaryota > Metazoa > Arthropoda > Insecta > Coleoptera > Curculionidae > Listronotus > Listronotus oregonensis. The sequence goes on along the minus strand of JAHBCN010000355.1, from coordinate 120,610 downwards.
ATATTAAAGGTACATTTAATTGCTTTACCTCTGACCAAGCCGATTTTTATGTGGGACATAATTATGGAAAACTAGTTATAAAGGTAATTATATATGTATATACGAGAAACATATATTTCTACTTTAAAAATAGGTACAACTCGCAAACAACCAATAACGAAAATTAGGTATATGATATAGTACACTGGTTATTTTCTTTTTATTATTAAGTTTTTAAATATCCTTTATTTTCTCTTTTGCGTCCTTAGTCGTTGTTCTTTTATTTATACTTAATAGATAGAAATGAGTTAAGAATGACTGCATAATTAGCCTGCTTTTCAAAGACTTGTAACTTCGACTGGAATTAATAAAATACACTCACCGACATAAAATTTGCGGTGCGTTTTTAATTAATTTTGTTTAAGTTTCAAAAATACAGTTTACATGTTGAAATATACAAAAAAATATAAAAGTGCATTTTTTTTCTTAAGCTTGAAACACTTTGTAGAGCAATTTTGCAATGTAAACTACACTTTATATTCTTTTCTGTGGAGTTTGATCAATTTTTAACATTTTGCTTTTTTATTTTTTTGGTATCGGTATCGATTTAAGAGATATGAATTTTTAAAATAAACATTACACTTTTTAATCAAGTCTATTTTTAATTAAAACATAAAAGAAGGAGTTTTACTACTAAACGTCGATTCATTCCTCCAGGTTTTGAATATCCTCTTGTGGAATAGCAGTCCATTCTTCTTGCAGAGCGTTTCGGAGCTGTTGGAGAGTGAATAACTGGCCTTTGCGTTTTTTGATTTGTCTACCTAACATGTCCCATACATACATGTTCTATTGGATTAATGTCAGGGCTACGAGCGGGCCAGCGCATAACGTTTATCCCAACCTCTTCTAAATATTAGGCCACTATTCTGGCAGTATGTGGATGGGCATTGTCATGCATGAAAACGAATTCCTTGCCGATAAATTATGCAAAAACAACGTGTTCTTCCAGAATTTCTTTAATGTACCTTCGGGCAGTTAAAGTTTTTCTGTCAATAAAAACAAATTCTGTTCGAGCGTCAAATGAAATACCGCCCCACACCATAATCGATTCACCACCAAAGCTAACCCTTTCGCTAAAATTACATTGGGCAAATCTCTCACCTTGTCGTCTCCATACTCTTTCTCGTCCATCAGGAGACCTCAGGCAAAATCTGGACTCGTCTGAAAATAGAACTTGCCTTCACTCTTGAAAGTTCCAGTAAATATGTTTTTGCGAAAAAAGAAGTCTAGTAACTCGATGCTGTCTAAGGAGCTCTGGTCCAGCTGCCGGTCTTCTGGCCCGTAAATTGACTTCATTAAGTTTTCTTCTTACTGTTATTTCATTGACAGCAACTTGACGAACTCTTTGGAGTTCATTTCTTATCACTTCTGCACTGGCATGCCAATCTCTTAACACTGAGAGTCTAATAAAGCGGTCATCAAGGGCGGAAGTAGCACGACTTCTTCCAGATCCAAGTCTGCTGCCCTAACGTCCAGTCTCACGAAACCTTGCAACGGCTCTTTGCACGCTAGATTATGTAAAACCTAGCATAACCGCCACTTCTCTATAGAAATAATCAACATCATAAAGAGCAACGTCTCTAGCTAAATCTTCGGATGACAAAGGCATCGTGAAATAAAAAATAAATTCGGAATTTACTCACGAAACGTTTTGAATGCTCGAAATGTCTGCTTGACAAATTAAGAATTCGTTTCCAAGGAAACCTAAACCTTCCAGAACAATTAACAGTGTTTTCAATAATTGTTGCAAAAAGTTTTCAAAAATTTGTATCTCTTAAACCGATAACGATATTACTCTACAGGGTGTTACAAACTTAAGAGAAAAAATATATTTTTTTTCTAGTATATTTTAACATGTAAACTGTATTTTTAAAAATTGAATAAAATTAATTAAAAACAAAAAAATTATCTACATACGATTGACATCGGACTATGGAAGAAAAAGTTATCATACAATAAATTTGATCTAAATTTTGATTGACCCGAATTTTATGTCGGTGAGTTTATAACGTACAAATTCTCAAAATGTTTGTCTGGTTAAGTGGAAACCCTAAAGGCAAGCAAAATTAATTTTGGTATTTGATTATAACTTTTAAAATTTAGCGCCCGAGACCCACGTGATTAAAAATTTGCATCCTCTGGACTCTTATCTTGGAGCGAATTTTAGAACGTAGTATCTTATTACATGTCTAAGGAAATCATTTCAATAGTTTAATAAAATTATTTTAAAAATTAGCGCCAACCAAAATAAAAAATTATAAAAAAAATATAATAAATAAAAAAAATTAAAGGGTGACCCTAAATTAGGCTGCAATGTTTCCAATGCGTATTTTCGAGCGTATTTTATAAGGTATTTTTACAGTTTAAAAGATTTTTTGCGTAAAATTATTCTTGCTGCAATTTGTAGCGCTATTTTTCTTGCAGTGCAGTGGTCCGGCAATTTACTTACATATTTTAAATACTTTTTCGGTTCCAACCTTAAAATATGTTGACTAGTCACAATTAACTTCACTTAATTTCAACGCAAAAAAACTTTTGAACTGTAAAATCACCTTAAATATAATATAAAAATAATATAAAAGTTAACCCAAAGGGACTAAAAGGTAAATCGTTAAGATAGTTTTTGTCAAATATCTTTAAAAGATTCATCAGATTTATTCTATGTCAAAAAACACTTACACCATAAAAAGGTAAATGGAAATTTGCCCGATATTTTGTCAAAAATTAAAAGTTGTTTGAAATCCTTTAAAAACAAAAAACAAAAAAAAACGCTTTAACTTAGCTTAATGGTGTCAGTTTAAAAAAAATATATCGATTTTGCCGCGATATTGAATTTGCAAAAATGCTTCCCATGCCGTCATTTTAAACATAAATAGCAAGGATTTTACGCCCTATATCACTACCTATAAAAATGTAAAGGCTTTTATTTCAAATTACTGACTAAGGTCTACTTCCAGCTACACTGAAAGTTATATTTTACATCCAGTTAAATGACAAATTGCCTATTAACACCTTATATACACATCCCAAATTTCAAAATAATATCTTTTATGTATATATAATATATACCTAAACATATTTTAAAAAAATATATAGTATAAAATATCGCTCCTTAAATTATAAAAAAAAACTTAACCATTTGGTAACATGGAACAAAGAAAAAATATCAATTGACGCCTAAGAAATAAAAATGATTTATAAAATGGAAAACACGCTGTATATTACACTTACATTACACATTGTTTTAATCCTTAATGATGAATTACTGTTTCCAAAAACTAAATTGAAACCTCGTAGAGGAAACACGCCAGACTTTTGACTGATAAAAGCGAAAAGATAGAACAAGAAAATTGGGTTATTGAATGAATTCTGTAATATTGCGTCCAGTGACACTGTATACCTTGTAGAGAACGTGTTAAATAATGGTCATCAAAGTTAAACATAACGAAAGTTGTGAAAAAGAAAAGTACTTTTAGATAATATTTACATCTTCGTGACACCATATTTAAATACATTCACTAAATGTCTTGTTTATTAACTTATTCGTTGGTGATTTGAAGGTTAAAGAATTAGAAATATTAAAAAATTTGTATTCTTTAACTTGTTGGTTACCTTCATAAATTAACTGCGAACCACCGGAGTATAATTTAAAATAATTATGGCCACAACAAAATACTACATCTCAACAAAAACACTTTTGTCATACAGAAGTTATCTCTTAATTAGGAACAGACTATTACGACAAAGTCCTTTTTTATGTTTCTGTTAAACTAATGTCACAATTATAAAATAAATATCCTCGGGTTTTTCTGTGAAATTTAGCCAGCGTTCAGTGGCGTTACGTACTTCATTGAATGGATTTTCCACGATGTAATGATGAATTTTAAAGTAAAACTTATTTAAGTAAAGCATTTCATAAATATTTAAAAAGATTGCAGTTAGTCGGCTATATAGCAAGTGACTATATATTTTTTAAAACGCTAAATATTGGTCATGTAAGGCTTTTTATAGTTTTTAGGATTCTGAACTTCCAAAAAAAGAACGGACCCCCCGTAAAGTCTTACTTTCATTTGTCTATATCCCAGATTTAGAAATTGAAAAGGAAAAAAAAAATGTTTTCGTACGAGGATATATCTAAGAGTATATATATTATATACAGGGTGTCCCAGAAGTAATGGGACACAGAGCAACAGCAGATTCCTTAGGTGAAAATAATGCAATTAACGTAAACTTGCCTTATCACAAAGTTGATAATAACTTAGATACAGGGTGTCAAGCTTTTAATTTTGTTTTCGTTTTTTTGTAATAATTTCTTAACTAAATGACATAGCGGTACAAAGTTGGGGATTTGGGTTTTTTTTGAGACCAGAAATTAAAATTTGTTCATACTTTTGATGTTTCAGGTAGGAGGCGCTAACGGCCTACCCCACTTGTTTTAGATTGCATAACTTTTTTTAAGCTTAGTATATTGACCTGTTTATTAAAAAAGAAGTTACTATAATTCCCTCCGCGTCAAAAATGTATACCTCATTTAAGTCTTAAGGAGCAACTGTTTTCAAGATAAATGCATTTTAAAGGACCCCGATGGTTTTTGGTCAATTGTTTTTAAACTTTGCAAAGTAATAGTTTGCAATACGCTGATGAAAAGTTTTCATGGTCATAAAACCCACAAACCCCCCTAACCCCCCCAAAATCAGCCTTAAATGTCACTAGGGATTTGAAGAATTTTGAGGGTGATTTTGGGGGGGTTAGAGGGGATTTTGAGTTTTGTGCCCGTGGAGACTTTTGATAAGCGTGTTGAAAACTATTAATTTGCAAAGTTTGAAAACAATTGGCCGAAATCCATTTTCCATAGGAAAATTGTGGGGTGCTTTAAAATGCATTTATCTCAAAAACAGTTGCTCCTAGAGACTTAAATGACGTCACCCCTGTTAAACTAATGTCACAATTATAAAATAAATATCCTCAGATATGGTTTTTCTGTGAAATTTAGCCAGCGTTCAGTGGCGTTACGTACTTCATTGAATATTTTACGATGTAATGATGAATTTTAAAGTAAAAACTTATTTAAGTAAAGCATTTCATAAATATAAAAAGACGCAAGTGACTATATATTTTTTAAAACGCTAAATATTGGTCAAGGCTTTTTATAGTTTTTAGGATTCTGAACTTCCATTAAAAAAAGAACGGACCCCTGTAAAGTCTTACTTTCATTTCATATATTTAGAAATGAAAAGGTATCACAATAAAAAAAATGTTTTCGTACGAGGATATATCTAAGAGTATATATATTATATACAGGGTGTCCCAGAAGTAATGGGACACAGAGCAACAGCAGATTCCTTAGGTGAAAATAATGCAATTAACGTAAACTTGCCTTATCACAAAGTTGATAATAACTTAGATACAGGGTGTCAAGCTTTTAATTTTGTTTTCGTTTTTTTGTAATAATTTCTTAACTAAATGACATAGCGGTACAAAGTTGGGGATTTGGGTTTTTTTTGAGACCAGAAATTAAAATTTGTTCATACTTTTGATGTTTCAGGTAGGAGGCGCTAACGGCCTACCCCACTTGTTTTAGATTGCATAACTTTTTTAAGAACTCAATCACATTAGTATATTATATCATTTGCCAACTGCCTCGAAAAAAGAATATATATATATATATATATATATATATATATATATATATATATATATATATATATATAGCCTTAAATGTCACTAGGGATTTGAAGAATTTTGAGGGTGATTTCGAAGAGACACGGGGGGGGTTAGAGGGGATTTTGAGTTTTGTGCCCGTGGAGACATCGGATTTTGATAATGAAAACTATTAATTTGCAAAGTTTGAAAACAATTGGCCGAAATCCATTTTCCATAGGAAAATTGTGGGGTGCTTTAAAATATATATATATTCAAGTCAATATACAAGGATCGTATGCGGTCTAGGCAATATATATATATATATATATATATATATATATATATATATATATATATATATATATATATATATATATATATTAAATAATTTATAGAAAAGAACTTTTGGGAACACTTGAACTAATAAAGTTTTATTTGTTTTTGTGCATTTTTTCAGGCAGAATTTATATATACAGGGTGATTCCTATGGAAAGTATTTAATTTAATGGCAATAAAATTTCTAAAAATCACTTAATTTAATGTTCAAATCGTGCATAGTTAGCTGCCTGACAGTTATCTTGACAATACATACTTGAATGTTGCCAGATGTCCGAGATTTAAAATCAAACTTCGTTAAATAGTCCTTTAGATTAGTTCTTTGAAAAATTAAATACCGATCTTTATATCAAAGCAGCGTATTTACAGGGTTTATCGAGGAAAAAAATGTGCTACTTTCTAACAAATCGCTAAATTAACGGAACGAAAAAAAATAAAATTTTTACCATGATTGGATTTGGAGATAGGATGCGTAGCCAAAACGAAGTATTTACATGGCGTAATTGAATTCATCGTGATGATAATTTTGTTAAAAACATTTTTGTTTTCTGTCGAGGCTACCTTTTCCTTTAAGGGCCATGTCAATAGCGCCAGATTTAACACGTTTCTTTTGAACACTTAAAAATAAAATACGTTAGATTGCCAAAGAATTTAAAGAAAGAAGTCTTCACGAAATATAATTTATACCTTCCGAAGTTATTGAAAATGTTTAAGAATAATTTATTTTTCATCGTGGATAGTTTTAGGCCGCCAACGGTGCTCAATTTGAGCATTTAATTTAATTGTTTTTAAAATTTTCATAGTTATTAAAATTAAAATTTTAAAATTGCAAAAGCATTTTTTTAAATTCAATCCATACAAAAAGTTATCTGACCCAATGTAAGAAAATGTACTCTTTCAAACCCTGTAATAAAAATGGGGACTGCCATTAAAAAAAATATCGATAACGTCATACTTCCTACAAAAATCGCTCTGTATATATCAATTCTATATAAAAAAATGTGCAAAAAAATTAAACTCTACGGGTTCGAGCGTTTCTCTCAAAAGTTATTCCATATTTTTTTAACGAATTTATCCATTACTTTACGAATACACTGTATATATGCGCGTTGAAAAAACCTTATGTTATATCGCCGTTGTTAAAACGTAAAGGCGTATCTCAAAAATTGGCAATAATGAGTTAGATACACCAATAAACAAATACATATGTCCTCCTTGTTGGGATGAAGCTGCGTGACTCAATCTGGAACCGTTTAGCTAGTACGGAACCATATAATTTAGCCCTATCTCAAATATGAAGAAAAAATATTTTAACATATAGGCGTATCTCGACTTACGCCTCTTTTTAACAACTCAAACAAGAACATTACTGGTACTATTAAAGGCGTATCTCACATTTTGCATGTCAGTTCCTGTATGTACGCAAGATGTGAACGAAAATGATGAAGGGTAAACTATAGCTACAGTTCGATGGACGAGTCTGTGTCTACAGAAAGAATGCTTCTTGTTTCTTTTTAGTAAAATTTAGTGTATTTACAAAGGAAAATAATAAATTAAAAATAATAATAATAATTTGTTTCACAGGCCGAAAAGAGACTAATGTGGTTTTATGCAAAGTATTTTACGAAGGATCAAAGGAAACAAAGTTGACAATGCAAGTTATTTTTGACGGAACACGCACAATTCAAAAATTAATATATTAAAAAATCTTCCAAGATTGTAGCTCAAAATAATCCCAACTTGCTTTGTTTGTGTTTTGACCTTCGACAGGTAATTTACTTGCCTTTCTCAAACGACGATGCTATTTTCCACAAAAGAAAGTTTGCTGTCTATAATTTAACTTTCTTTAATATAGGTCCTCGAGATTGCTATGTCTTTATGTGGGACAAGTTTTATAGTGGAAGGGGTGGCTCTGAAATAGCAACTGCTTTATTTGAAACGTTGCAAAAATATGACGAAAAAAAGTATGATGATTTATTCGCATTTGTGGAGGACAAAACCGAAATTCTATCGTAAAGCTCTTCTGTACCTGATCATGCAATTGTAGCACGTACAAGAAACAAGCCTTCGCTTGTTCACCATTAGTCATTGACAAAGTGAAGGAGACTAAGCTCATAGTGCCATTTCACACGGCTGGTGAGTTGTGTGTGCCATTTCAACTTATACCAGTATTTCGACTTGCAAGACAAACGAAACTCTATAAAGTATATCCCTTGGGTTTTAATGATTTCTTGGACTTCAAAACTTTTAGTGACAATCTTAGAGTTCGCTCCATACGAATCGACGATGAGGAAAAAACATTTAAATGGACGGACATAGTAAAATTAAGGTCAAGAAGAACTATTTGCATAAAATATTTTTTAAAACGAGCCACTTGGATCAAAACCATCGATAACTGTCCTTAAAGCGCCAAAGTGCCCGTTTATTAAAAAAAAAAAACAACCCAATAAGTTAAATAAAGGACCTTGCCCAATATCACTGGCAAAGTATAATGATTTGAAGGCTCTCTACCCAGGAAACCCGCCAGTGATAAAGCTGCCTGAACAGGTCCACTTCTATAAATCTCATGCCGTTTTTTTGACTAAATAATTTTATTTTTTTATAGCTTTTTTAAGGGTTAGGGTATTTCTTGTTGTTTATTTTGTTGTTTTTTTTTTGTTACCAAACTATAGGATTTTTTGTTGTTTTGATAATACTTACACCAATAAGGTAAAAAATATTTTTTTAAATTCCTATTTTTTAAACTCATACTATATTATTTTTCTATTGTTATTCTTTGGTATTTTGGCTAATCGTGAGCATTATATTATTTTATTGCTTCTTAATTATTAGTGTTATAACCACTTTAAATTTGGTTTGAAAAAGGTTGTTGAAAATATTAAAATATTTTCATTTACCCTATCCACGCTGTTTCCTAGTTTAGAAAAAAAAATTTTTAATAACTTTTTGTTAATTATTTTGCACCTAAGTTTGAATTTGATAGTATATACATCTTTATTTAAAAGGGAGTATCTCATTATTTTAGGGGATATAATTTATTATTAGCAACACATACAGGCGTATCTGGAAAAAATGGTAAATAATAACAATAAAAATTAAAACAACAACAATTTCGATTGCCTATAGCGTTCTTCAATTATTGATAAAAATAACTGTGAAAAAAGGATAATTTATGTCTAATAGTTTTTTACCAATACTGCTTTTAAGGTTACCACTTTTCTATTAATTGCTCTACTGTAAAGTTATAAAAAACGAGATACGCCTTTACGGATTTTCAACGACGATATAATGGGATTAAGTTGGACGCTTTTCTAGTAGTTTTATTTTTGTAGCGAGTAGCACATTGTTTTGATAGTATAATCGTATCACCTATTACATAAAAGAACGTCAAAACTTTTATTTACGTTTTTTTAAATTAAAATCTCTTTTATTTTTTTTTAATCTACGCCCCTGTGAGACGTACATCCATCACAAAGGTGTTTTTTGTACCATGTTGGTACGAAAATGCTTTAATTTTAGATTAGTATTGTGTAAAAACCTTGCGGTACCACATCTTCCCAAGGTTGACAATTTACAGGCACCTTGTAAATCGAGAATGTTAAATAAGGATTTACTTAAATGTTTTAACTTACTTTATATGGATTAAGAATAAGAAATTTGTAATCTTAACACGTTAGTAAAGCTAAATGTGCATTAAGGCAACCTTAATCTATGAATATTTTGAATAGAACTTTTCTCTCGTCTCCAAGACTTGAGACATTGACCAGTTATCACTTGTATTTTAGTAATAAAATGGAAGTTGTTTAAAAAATCCTGTACAAAATTTTATGACATACTCCAGTCGTTAAAATAGGTCGATTACTATAAAAAAGTGGAAGTACAAAGTAGTTACGTCATCAGTAAAGATTTCTTCTAATTCCGACGAATCAGACATTTTTTTGGATAACTTAATGTATTTAGAATCTTTTTTAACTCTTGGGCGGTTGTTTAATGAGCCGTTTTGCCGAAAAAATGGTAATTTCCTGCGAACATGAATTAACTGTAATGAAAAAATAATAAGCAAATATTGCAAGTAAATTTAATTGAACAAAGTTAGTGCAAGTAAGATATTACTTAGACAAAAGTGCTAAATTCACAACACTTTTAAACACTCTTTAAGAAATATGCTGCATTTTTATCCGTTTAGAAAAACGATTAAATGAACTATCTCAATTTGTTCATTTTTGTTGAAGAATGACGAAAGCAAGCCAGTGTCAGTGTACCATTTAATATTTAAAGACAAGTTCCGAATCCCCCTGTATATATTTTCTGCATATCTTGCAAAAAGATATATAATGTTTTAAGACTGTTTTGAGCAGAATAAGTGTTTTCTCTTTTTTTAAGTATTTACAAAATTCGATAAGAACGCTCTTACCATATTTTAAGTTTTAGGTTTCATTGGTTAGAATCGGGCTTTTTTAAAGTAAAAACAAAGTTGTGTTATATCATTTGGAATAAATAGAACGAGAACCTGAATTAATTTAAGATAATTAATTGCCACTAATAAATCTAAACTACAAATTTAATTTTTATAATTTATGGTGTATCCCTCGGTGTATCCTTATAGAAATTATTTCGTTCATCCATAAAATAAATATAGTTATAAAAGATCTCAGACCCGCGAAAGAAACTGTTAAAAAATAATGGGCTAACCAGTTAAAATAGTCATTAAAATTAAACAGGAATTTTAAAACGAATAGATTTATCCTCATAGGGTTTTCAGAATTAAATTTATCTTACGCGTGGGGAAACGAATGGTTAGATTTGTCTGTAAGCTCTGAAAACATTTGTATTTTTTACATATAGAGACACGCATTAAATAATTAATTAATATCTAAAACAAATTTAAATTTACAGCAGCCTTGATATCCAAAAATAAGGATAATATTCCTACTTCCTTAGTATGCGCTTCCTTGGAACAGTTAAAAAACCCGCGCTTAAATATAATATTGCTTATAAACATTTCTTATCTTTGCGAAATTTATCAGAGGTATAAAAGCTCACGTAAATAAATTGATAAAACACTTACCTTCAAGTCTCGTTGAACTAATCACAGGTTACAAGAAAATATACATAACCATGCCATCATCAGTTTTTAATGTCACACGTCACACGTACTGTCATTTTGTAACGACATTTTTCGTTGTCGATACAAACTTAAATCGATTTTATAAATCGTAATATTATAAGACAGTAGAAACCCTAAGTGATAAATGATTTATTTATAATTGACTGCAAACAATATAATATTTTTAAATTTTAATTTAAATTTGGTTTACCAAAAGTAAAAATAAAGTATCGATAATATAAATATGTCGGTTATAGCGTTTGTCTCTATTAGAAAGCAAATTTTATTATCGATATTTTTCTAATTTCGATATTGTGTCAAGAAAATAGTCAAGCCAAACGTGTTCTCGAAAATTTTATTAAGAGTAAGGTTCGAATCCTGTGAGAAGCTTATTTTTCAATTTTAATATAGTCTAATATTTTTTTATCTTGTGGCAGTCCTCGAAGGATTAATAAGGTCAGTGGACTGGATGCATAAGTACTAATCGACTAAAAATGTATCAAAGGAAAGGCCTGCATGTATCTCATTTGCAATGTGTCTAATTCAAAGGCCTCAGTTAGAGATCGAACGCTGTTAGAATAACACCGATACGTCACGGTTTTATATGGGTTTGCCATATAAGACCGTGACGTATCGGTGTTGTTCTTATAGCGTTCGATCTCTACTATTTAATTTTTTTTTGCCCCATTTTGATGTGCAATTCGGGGTGTCATCAATCTAATATTTTGTTTAAATTTTTATGATCCCAAGGGAACACTTTTAGAATTTGAGAAGTTTATTTGTGTTTACAATTAGTGTATTCCTTTTATGCTCTAGAACAGCCCAGAGTAAGAACATGAGTGTTCGTTTTATATTAAAGTCACTCTGCCCTTTAAGAACAGTTTAAGCACGGTTCTACAAGTTATATTAAATGCACTAATTTAGTGTATTCTTTTTAACTTGTAGAACCGTTCTTTTAACAGTCAAGTATGTTCTACAATATGAATTCATTGTAAAATTAATACTTATTGGCAGTTCAAGAACGGTTCTACAAATTAAAAGAAATACACTAATTATCATAAACAGAACACAATTGGTCAGTTGGCATGTAAATATTTTAATTTTCATGACAACTAGACCGTGTTTATGTCTGGAACCATTTTACTGAATACAACTAATAGTCTTCGTATTTCTTTTCCCTGCCAAAAAATAAAACAGGAAAAAGTCAAATCGACATTTAGTACCAATTTCTTCCATTTCAAAACTACTCTCGATACATAGAGACATTCCTATTAGATATGACCGGCCAGAGTTTATTAATCTAAAGGCCGGCAGACCGGTGTCACACTGATTTGGTAGGATTTCGGATCAACATTCTATCTTTGTTTCACTTAAGGCAAGACCGAGTAAAAACCGACGTGCAGTTGTGTTCGAGGCATGTTTGGAAAGCGAGAAATAATCTAATACAATTTGGGCGATTTGCGCCTGTCCAAAGCAAGAGTCGAGAAGACACAAGAGCGGAGTAGTTATCAAAATTTGTTTATTTATCGATGGTATGTTTATTTTTGCTCTATAAATAGAAATAATACCTAAAATTAAATGCCACGGATTCCTTCAGCAATCGGTAGTTACAAAAATGCAAAATATAGAATGCCAAGACGTGAAAGTATACCTACACACCATTTCAACATTACCTTTGTTGTTGTTTTTGTTAAGAGATCAACAATTATAATGTAAATTAAAGCTTAATTGTTTTATTTCAGTTTGTGATGACCCTAAAATCATGACACATTATTGGTGGATGCATTGGTTTTGGATAACACTCTGCTTGACCCAACTTGTTTTTGGTAAGTAAGCTTTTATTTTTAATGGTTTCTTCCAATAATTTGAAGTTACCTAAAAGTATCTTTTTCTTATAAATCTACAAATATTGTATTCTTTTGTACCTAGCTTTATCAATTGGTAACTTCTTTTTAAAAACAATTACAAAACATCATTCAAAAAATTGTTTTTGATGTTTAATTCAATTGTATGTCATAAAATCATTGTCCGTTGCATTGGTTTGATATCCCTGTAGTTCAAGAGATACACTTTGATAAAAATTGATTGTTCTCTGGACATATGTAGGAAGTCCTGTATAATTAAAATTCCTTTTAGGAACCTAAGGTTATTAGTTGCATATAGCTCTATGTCATCACCACCTACATATAATTTAAAATTAGCAAATACCTTTATAAGGTTGCCTCTTTCTAATTGACTTATACTTACCAGGTTAAAATACCCTGGGAATTTATTTGTAGGTAGCAATGTGTTTACAGATTGTCATAATTTATTATCCCTTAAAATGGCTAATAATTCAGTATATAATTTTAAGACTTCTGCAAAAAGAAGAAATTAAATGAATTTATTTAATTTAAAAAGTTATTTAGTTAAAAATATTAGGAGTATTCATAGACATCAAGTTTTAAGAACAATTTTTTTTAATGAGTCTATTAAAAAGTTTGTTAAGGAAAACCTTATTCTCTGGTAATTTGGTTACATTTTTTTATATTTATTTAAGCTTCAGTACGTTAGGATATTTGCCTTTTAGTACCAAATAATAGAAATAATTTAAGAAAGGGAAGAAACAGGAATTGCCAATTATTTTAAAATAATTGTCACTTTTTGTTTTGTTTTATTGAAATAATAAATTTTTAGGTAATTGTCTCGAAAGTTGCCTCCTCTCCGATTTTGACCAAATTTGGTATACGGGGGTTTTTTGGGGCGCTGATTACGAATCTGCAATTTTTTTTTTCGGCAACGTTTCGTTTTCGAGATATTCATCATCAAAGTTGAAAACCAAACTAACCTTATTTACACTATTTCTCCTTCTTTTTGCACAGAATTCTTGATTTTTACACCAAATTGGTACACAATATTTCACAAACACCTTTTAAAAACTTGTTTTTATATTAATTTTACATTTTTTCCCATTTAATTGCAAACCTCCACTTTCACACGCCGCAACGTGTAGGCAACCATGAATACACTAGCCTTTTTGTAAACAAATGTGGTTGCTGCCTTTGAACTTGAAAGTTCGCAATTTAATGGAAAAAAGGTGTAAAATAAATAAAAATACAAGGTTTTAAAAGGTGTTTATAAAATATTGTGTGCCACTTTAGTGTAACAATCAAGAATTCTGTACAAAAAGAAGGGGGAATATAGTGAAAATTAGGTTAGTTTGATTTTTAACTTTGATGATGAATATCTCGTAAACGAAACGTTGCCGAAAAATTTTTTTTTGCAGATTCGTAATCAGCGCCCAAAAAAACCCCCGTATACCAAATTTGGTCAAAATCGGAGAGGAGGCAACTTTCGAGACAATTACCAATTTTTAAATTGTTTTCCTTAAAAAAAGTAATATGACTAGATCTTACGATTTAAAAAACAAAATAATCGGTATTAACCAAAAACACAATGGTGAATTATTCACAGTAGTTCCTAATTAAAATAATTATCAGTTTTCACTGTACTGCTTGCTTGCCCTATCAAGAAGATATGTTAAATAACATTTAAAAAGGGTTATAAAAAGCTTGTTTCAAAAAAGTGAATATTCAGTATGCTACTAGATGCACAATAACTCTTAATAAATAAAATAAAATTGTCGAAATCCTACTCCTGTACTTTTTGCGCGCCTTTAACGACTGGGCCATTATAATGTTACAAATCCCAAGATGCGAATTTTTATTTCTTTGCAATTGAACCAGCATGCTCGTGCTTGTGCAATAAACTTTAACTCTTTAATTGTGTTTATTTCTATAAAACTAAATAAACAAAAAGAAAACAGATTTTAACACAATTAAAACTAAATAAAAAAACAAAAAACTGTGAAACAATAAATGATGTAAAAAACCTTAATTTACTGCTTAAATGCCACCCAATCACTATAGAGAACCTGTGTAGGCACTAGTGGCGCCTATCTCGTTAGTTTTGTAAGTTTGTACGTGAGGATGAGCTGTTTATAAACATATATTTTAATACTGACTCACGAATCATGTTATTTTTTATTAATTATTTTTTTGTAATCTTTACAAATTTAATACATAAATATATTACAATAACATTTAACTTATTTAAATAATAAATATTAATAAGAAAGTTAAAATTAAGTTATTATGGGTGGAAAGAAGGGTAAAAACAAACCAAGATCTGGTAACACCGGTTGTTGTGTTGTAAGTGTTGTAATACTTACAGTAAAATTGAGTCAAATATAAAATCTTATTCGTTTTGCGTTTTTAGCAAAAATATAGAGAATAAAATTTTCCAGCAAAGGAACATATTTTGAGGTTGAAAACTTTTTTTGCAAAATAAATGCAAAAAACGAATTAATATATTTTTTTAAATCTTAATTTTAATACTGTTTTTTAGGTTTTTGTCCACAACTTTTTTCCGACGCAATTTTTAAAATGCTGGATGCAGTTTCGTTAAAATTTGACAGATATATAATTTTTTGAATTTTATGAAATTTCATCAATTTGTTAGGTTATTTATTGACTATGTCAAAAAAAGGGTGTCAAAAGAACTACAGCGTTAAAAGAGTTTTATTATTTCAAATGTTCAATTAATATTAAAAAACTGCGGAGGGCTACCATATGCAGAAGTGAATTTTTAAGATAGGGGTGATTTTGCCCACTTTTCAGTTTTTTCATTTTAACTTGAATTCTAGACACTTTTTGTAAATAGACGGTAACATAAAAGTTGTTTAATTTTAACTTTCCTATTGAAATGTCACATTCTAAAAGCAAAAATAAATTACAAAAATATATTCAAAAAACAAAGCAAAAAAAAACGAAAAAAACGCATTTTTTAGAATTTTTAACTCATTTCCACGTGAATTTAGGTATAGGTATTACTCTACAGAAAAAACCGTTATCATGTTCTTTAAAATGGTTTTGGTAAAAGTCTTTAGGATTTGTAATAATCGAGATATTACTTTTCAAAGTTGGCTACTTTTATCTTTTTTTTTTAATTTTTAATAGTTAACAAGAATAATAATTAATTAAAAACTTACATCAAGTGTACCATCAAAATGTTGTTTAATTGTAGTTTGACGTATAGCTTGAGCTTTTATTAAACTAGTACTTCCAAAATTCCATTCTTCAATATTTTTTACATGGTTACTTAGGAATAAATTCTCAGCTTTTTTATCAGATGATAGCCGTAAATCTGGGACATTTGTTTTTTGAAACCCACTCTTTACAATTACAATATTTGACATTTTTTATTTTAATAATGAATTTATAATTACTAAAGCGATCAGTATAAAATTTAAATTCTCTCACATACTAAATGCTAAATTTTGCCACCATAAGCGCTAGTGTATAATCACAAGGTCACGCAGGTTCTCTATACAGTAGCCCAATTAAATTATGTAATCTTTATTATTTTTTTACAGGGCCAAAATAAAAAAGAAATAGAACTAAACCAAATATTCTCATGTTATATGCTTTTTGTCAACCACTTATAATTTTTAGAGGCAAAACAAAGTTTTTTGTTTAATAATCTTTTTATATCTCCATAGAAAATTTAAATATGCAACAGTTGGAACGAATTAGATCAAATTTACCATTCACTATTTGTTTAAATATAATTCCTTAAGCCGCGTACAGACCAACATAGATGGTCGGGAACAGTTCGCGAATAGTTTTTGAACTGTTCACTAACGTCCATAGGCGTGCGCACAGTGGGTGCCGTGGCACCCCCACTAGTCTGAAAAATATAACTATTTAAAATATGAAAATTATTATTTGATAAGGTTCGATTTAAAAATAACAATCCTTAGATTCAAATGTATAAAATGTATCGTATCCAGTTTTATTCACTTCATTATTATTATTGTTATTATTATTATCTCGGCACCCACACCAGCTTTACCCTACGCACGCCTATGCTAACGTCCTGGAACTTACCGTCCATATCAAAATAAACGACACGTTCTAGAACAGGTCGGCATCTGTTCGTTTAATACTTAAGATTTTCATTAAAGACTGAGTAGAGATGTCATCAATCGCCGACGATATGTTAAGTTCCTGTGCGGTCTTCATTTTTGTCAATATGGCTACCTTAAGAAAAAAGAGAAACAATTGTTTGCAAATATGGTGAAATTTGATAAAATTTCGGCAATACTTTGGATTGCTTTTTTTTATAATTAATTTTCGAATTATTTAAATTTTCATATCTTTGATTTCATAGTCTCATGAAGTTAACAAGTTTCATGAATCATACAGTTATTTCTAAAGGCCGTTTGATACGATCACAATTTTAATAATATTCCTGCGTGCAGAAATAATGGGTGTTTTTTAATTACGGCACAAAAGCGCATTATGCGGCACAATGCTCAGCATTGAGTGTTTAAAGTTTAAACTACCGCAACACCTCGCATAATCGGCTTCAGATAACTTTTTTGCTCTCTGAGAGAGTTATACAATATTTACCCATTGCAAACACATATTTTTGTGCCTAAATTTTATGAGCATAAATTGTATAACACATCCTAATTTTCACCTCAGAAACGCGTGTATAATTGCGCAGAACAAATACTTTGGTCTGCCAGGGAATCCAACCCCAAATGTATATGTATTGCCCAAAACTAGTAATAAAAATTATAGCGGTAAACAGGACAACGGGGGTGTTTTACCTTAGGTTCTTTTTTTTTTGTTGCTATTTTTAATCAGTATTATAAATGTCGTAGTCCTGGGAACAGGTGTCGTGCCTTTTATGCCCAATTGCACCGCTTTTATAATCCCGGGCTAACCCTGGATTAAGGCCTAATTCCTGGTTAAACTAAGATTTTTATTTGCACCGCTTTTTAAATCCTGGATTAATTTCAAAATCTAGAATTATATTTAATTTATCAAAAATGGGAGGTTAAGTTCGAATTAGATACTAATCCAGGTTTTCTAACCTCAAAATAAAGTTGTTGGACAACGATGCAGAGTCGATGGTGTGCATATTATAGGTTTGTTCCAACAAGCATCCAGTATCGTTTCGAAACCGGTGCGCATGCGCAGACTTAAAATAGTTTCGTGACGGTACAAAAAGTAACAATAGTTGGATCGCTTTGCGGATTGTTTTCGGGACTGTCAAATCAAAAGTCTTTAAATTTTTTGTTTTGAAAATATAACCCTACTTTTCTACTTATTATTTTTGTGATCAAAGTTAGCAAATATCACTCATAATATCGTCACTCGTCTTTAAAGATAATTAAATTCAATGATGGAGGTATAAAAAATTAATGCTTGAAAGATTAAACAAGCAAGAAAATAGGAAATGATAAAGCACTATCATGCACGTTAACAGTAAACATATGAAGATGAAAGATGAAACAGCTGTTAAAAATCAAAAATCCAGTGCCAAGATGCTCAATGCGCAAGTCAACCCAAACAGTTTTCAATTTGGGCCATATATCGAAATGACCGTTCTGAAACCGTAACAAACGATCACAAGTTATGTTGGTACACAAACAGGATCGTCCGATAACCGTCACGTCTCTGTTGGAACGCACTTTAATCATTGCGCATGAGTGTGATCGTTCGGTGAGGGTTTTTCGACGTGTTGGAACAAACCTTTGCCAGTGAGATGCTTATTAAATCGGGAATAACATGCACGACTGTGCATCCAAGTACAACATTGCACAAACAATTTTATATACCGCTTTGATAGCGAATCCGTGTAGGGTTAGCGAGCTTCTCTAGAACTCTTGGCAAACGATAGGATTGTTCGTTCCAACCTCGCAAAAAAGCGTTTATTGTACGGTCACGCGCAAGCCCAGTCAAGAAACCCACCGATGAATAACGGTGCATTACACGATCCCCTTACTCTTCCAACCTAACTTGTGATCGTTCGTGAACCGTTTCCAAACGGTCATTTTTATCCTCATGCAAAGCAAGAACTCTGATACAAATAGCGTTCCAACTTCGTCGTTTTTGTACTGACATAAAACCGTGCAAGGCCGACACTTGGCAGTGCGAACAAGAGTACGAGAGAAAAAGTAGACTCATAATATAACCTTTTTCTCTCGCTCCAACATGCCGATTGACCAATCAGCACGTTGGAGCGAGAAAGAAAGGTTATATTGTAGTTCTTCTTTCTCTCTTGCAACGCCGAGCAGCAAGACTGCCGCCAGTAGGTATTTGCTCGAAGAGTAGCACATCCTGGAAAGAATGCTGTAAATTGCCTTGTTGGTGTGTAATGTGTTATCTTAGTAGTAGCTAATTTTTTTCTCTTATTTGTAACTACCATTTTACAATGTGTTTGTAAGAGTATCAATAAATAAATTAACAAACTTTCGTCGAAAGCACGTTCGCAAACCGTTCGAAAATTGTTCTAGAACAGCTTAGGTACCCGGTCTGTACCCAGATATAACAGAATCCTAGTAGAATATTTTATATAGTTATATTCTATACCTAGATTTTCGTTCCAAAAAATGTGTTTAAACATTTAAAACAATTCTTTTCAAGTACTGTTATTTACGTTGTTTTATTTATTTTCTTTTTAACTGAATTATTTTAAAATCAAGTTCTACTCTTACGTAAGTTTTGGTTGAGCGATAGTAGATGAATCATCTGTTTGTTATTTCCTAAACAGGTGGTTTTGCTTGGTTTAATTTTGCAACTCTGTTGTTCATGACAGTCAAATGTTAGGTCATAGGCAAGGGTGGTAAACTTAACAAGGAGTGCTCGATTTTTACTATTTGTCCGCAGATATAGGTTATGTTTTGACGTCATCCGTTTGCCCATTTTGCCCAGAAGGTAGATTTATTTTATTAATTTTTATTAAATATTTAAATTTAAAAACTATTTTGCATATGAACTTTCTATTAGAACTGTAATATATAACATTTTAAAAAATTAAGACTTTATACCACTTGTAAACAAAACAAACAGGCAAACTGATTACGTCACAAATACCGAATTGACATTTAAATTGATGTATATGGGCTTAAATGGGATCGAGCACTCCTTGTTAAGTTTATTACCCTTGGGTCATAGGTACCAAACTAATAGAGCATAGCAATAATAAGTATTTCATAGGAAAGGAAATGTTTGAGGAAAAATATTTAAAAAATTAAAAAGTTCGTGGATTTAATAAATTTATTATCTGTCCGCAAGTATTGAAATCACGAAAAAACCGCACCTTGAAGTTTTTCAATGTTTTTATGTTTTGGGATCCCTATATCACGAAAAACATGGTTTCCCAATTCCGTTGGTCTGCTGTCTAGCTTAAAAAGGGCTGTGTACCTTATACGTTTTATTTTATTTTTTGGGTCTAAACTGCACATAACCAGTTTTTAGGATTTTCCCAAGGCTTTTTTACAATCGATTCATAGCATTTTTTTTTTATCTTGGGATAGTTCACGAAAGCTGAAGGCATAAGTACTAACGTTCCGGGGGTGTGGTAGGAACTAGTTTATTGACAAAGGACTTAAATATTTGAAAATTTGGAGGAGAAGGGAAAACTTCGGCAGGCAGTAGGTTCCACAGTCTGGACACTCTAGGGATAAAGGAACAAACAATGATGGAAGTTCGGGGCCTCTTATTATTGGACTGTAAAAGAATGCATAAAAGTGGCACTACGTTTTGTTTTGTTGAAAGCTGTCAGAGAAGACATTATACTGGCCAACTTCTAGGAGCCGAAGCAGTAAAAGCACCCCTAAAAGAGCGACAGACCCCCTAGAGCCCGTCGGTGGGCAAGAGAAGGAAGCTGTCCTGTAATAAGATGAATAGCTCTTCTTTGAATGGATTTAAAAATGCTGAGAGTTGTGGAAATCGCCATTTCCCAGATATGAGAATAATATTCTAAAGTCTGATTTGGGATACATACAGAGTGTACAGATTGGAAGGGGAGAAATATATTTTGGCTCCAAAGAGGCATCCTAGCTTTTTTGAAGCTGCTGACGCTATGAATATAATGTGTCATACTAGTTAATGTTATTAATATATGTTAAACTGGTATAACCGGCAAGGTTGAATGATTGTTCTGCAGAACTTTTCAGCTCATATGTAAAGGATGAGCATTATCAGTCTTTTTTCGCAACAACGAACATGATAGTGTTTTGGAGGCATTAAACTGGAGGGGATTTTTGGCCTTCCAATCCAATATTAGTTTAAGGTCCCGTGAAAGAGTTCTCTGCATTACCCTGCGCTTGTTTTCCAAATCAGGCTTAGAGCCTGGCTTAAGAAATTGAATATTAGTGTGGAAAGGACTATTAGCAGCAAAACTATGAATACGATTGGTTGTGGAAGAAAAAATATAGTCGATATGAAGAAGAAACAGGGTTGGTGCCAGTATTAAGCCCGGGGCACCCCAGCATTAATTTGGTGAGGGCTGGAAGAGTGACCATCTACAATAACTAATATAAATCGGCTGATAGGCAAGGCCAATGAATCGTTGGTCTTGCATATCTGCCGATTCGACATACTTTTTGCACATTTTTTTTTCTTATAAACGCCAGCTCAATTAGGCTAATACTGAAATTTTATTTAATGATGTAATAAAAACTGTTTTTAGTAATCGTGTAACAAACACAAAATATTTTTCAGGCCCCTAAATTAAAGACTTTACAGTCCAGTCATTATGATGATATGAACCATAACATTTTTATGATTGATACATTTTTACACCGATGCAATGCAGTTTATTTAAACTAATCATTTATTTCCAATTATTACTAACACTTCTTAACATATAAAACTAAGTAAAATGAAATTTACGTCGGTAATTTTGAAATTTTATAGTTTTAGACAGTTTTAAACTAAGGTTTCTAAGTTGATCAAATCTTCGGCTTCGTGCCAAAAATTGTCCTTCATTCGGACACTGTATATTAATACTTAAACCACAAGCCATCGTAGATTGTCACAAGATAAAAAACAAAACTTCCATAACTTTAATATAATCTAAATTAAAAAATTAAAATTTCTCAAAAAGCAAATAAATAAGCATAAGATGTAAAGATCGAGCGCTGTTAGAATGACACCGATACGTCACGGTTTTATACGGGTTTGCCATATGAGACCGTGACGTATCGGTGTCATTCTAACAGCGTTCGATCTCTACTACTGTAATTCGGATTACCAAAATAGAACTAAGCCAACTTTCCACTTGCAACACGAAATAACAAGGCTCATAACTTTCGTTCTTTTCCATTTGGGTAAATAGATGAAATTGTATATTGTTTGCTAGATATTAGATATTTTTTCAGATACCATTTCAAGTGGTTTGTCAGTTACCTTGATAGGAAATTATGTTAGTCACCAAATGGAATATTGCAAAACAACTTTTTTCCCACTGTGATTATTTTATAACTACTGTTATTTAATAACATTAACTTACATTTTTTTTATAATACGAATTAATTGTTAATTATATTATTTACGTCGACAATTAAAATTATTTAATTTTTATGGTTCTCCTAATAGGTTTTTAATAAGGTTTTTAAATGGAGTGTATCAGATGACTGTAATTATTGGTCTACGCAGTAAAAAAAAAGGAAGAACTTTTGTTTTTTTTTTTCACAAGAAGCTTAATTTCTGTAAAATTTTTGACTCACACGAAGGAAGAAAAATTTTAGGGAACAGAATGCGACGTTGCTATATTTCTTAACCAATCAAAATTCTTAAATTTTAATTTTGGCATAAAAAGCTAATTGCTTTATTATTTTGGTATTGCTGGTGATGTTAAAAATCATTGCGATAATAATTTTCATCTTAAATTAAACAAAAATGGAAGAAAAAAATCACCACATGCTTTATATAGCCCTAACTCATTAAACAGTTGCAGAAACAGAAAGTCTAGACCTAGACCTAGACCGTAGGTGTCAAGAGAAACAAGCTTTCTAGTAAGCGTGGGATCATTAATAATTTCTTATTTGGCAGCTTCTAGTACAACGATACAGTGCAACTCTTATGCATCCCTTTACAGTTCATTTGGAGAAGCCTCGAACTTCTCACTTTGTTTCTTGATCCCTAGAGTGTCTAGACTATGAAACCTACTAGATGCAAAAGCTTTTCTTTGTTCTTCAAATCACCAAATCTTTAGGGGCCATAGTTAATAAACTACTTTTTGCCACAATTAGGACAACCACGTGGACTGCTTCCCCTACAGGCCAGTGAACAAGCAGTAAATTTGCCCAGCTTTATTAATTAGGTGATTTTTAGAGGTTTTAAGTAATAATTTTCTTGGACGACCTTGAAAATGCTATGTCATTAACCAGAGAATTCATTAACCTATTTTTAAATATACATACAAACATCGAAATAAGGAAATTGACATTTGTAAACAAATATAATTGTTGATTATTTAGATGTGATGTTTCTAACAATATATTGCAAACACAACACAGTTACTTTTTTTCACATGGTTTTTCTTAGTTTTGTTTAAAATGCCTGATGTGTTAGTAATATTTTAAGATTAACTTACTTGTGATCATTTTTAATTATTGGATAAAAGACAGTGTTTGAAGGAGGGATGCTGATTATTAGAATTTATCGTATGTATTAGCAGTAGGAAATAAGAAGTGTATACTGAGTGGTAAAGAAAAACGTATTTAATAGATTTTTCAATAAGTTTTGTCGTTCGATAAGAGATGGCCCTATTAGGTGTGTTGTTTTATTTATTTTTTATTGGTTGTACTTTTTCATGAACACATGTTAAATTTCATGTAAGTCTGTCAACTTACTCGTAAATTTATAGCTGTTTACCGTTGGTGTGTTCCGTATTTTTTTACAATGGAAAAAACTGAATATCATGCAGTGATAAAATTATTATTTTTGGAACCAGACCAGAACAAATTTTTAATCAATAGGCTCCTTGCATATATTTTTTTAAGGGCTAAAAATAACCCTTTATTGCCAAATATTTTATATAAAATTATATAGCAGAATTAGCAGAAAAAGAAGCATTTAAAATTCAGATATGTAACTTTCCCGCGAAAACATTATTTACGACTTCTTCCAAATATAGATCGACAGAGGTGACCGGGGCTATGTTCCAATATTATACCTCGAATGAAAGCGGGGTAAATAAAAAACTAATCGGAGCTAATCCGGATATTAAACCACTTTTGATTTTTAATCAGTGGATAAGTGCATTTGTTTATTTAAAAATTAAAATGCTATAATGTGTTCATCTTCCTTTGACCTTTAAAAAGTGAGGAACTATGGTTACGACAATAAAATATGTATTACATTGGTTCAAAAAGTCGTTAATCATGATTACTTGCTAGGTGTTTTTCTCAACCGATAATAAACAGTTTTTAGAGCTTCCACCTTTATTTTATAAAAAGTATCATTTTTTCTGGTAATTGCAATGGATTTTGACGGTGCAATTACACTTTACAAATATTATGTTGCATATTTAGTTGACATTAAACCATATCAAATAAAGGAATGCAATAGATTTTCTCCTTTTACTCTGAATAAAATAAATTCACAAACCAAAAAAAAACTAATATTGGAACTCGGCAATCCTTGTGTTGTCACACCGCTTTTTGCAGTGGCGTACCCAGAAAAGAGTTTTGGGGGGTGGGGGCAAGCCATGCCCAC
The DNA here is from genome assembly GCA_019359885.1 of Listronotus oregonensis. Taxonomy (NCBI): domain Eukaryota; kingdom Metazoa; phylum Arthropoda; class Insecta; order Coleoptera; family Curculionidae; genus Listronotus; species Listronotus oregonensis. The sequence continues at coordinate 95,926 of JAHBCN010000355.1, read as the reverse complement.
CGGATGCCAGTCCGGCGAATCCGCAAAATTTTGGGGGTGCCACGCCCAATTTTTACCAAGAAGTCGTTAAAATCGTTAAAATAACAAGGATTCGGCGCCCTCTTGAATGGCATGGCGTCCCCACGGCTCGCTACGGCCGAGGTCTTAAAAAAAATTCTCAAGTCTTGGAGAGGAGGCAAATGCCCCCTTCCCCCCCTTGGGTACGTCACTGGCTTTTTGGTCTGATGACAAATTTAAAGGGCCAGACGTCAACTTTGTTTTAGAAGGGATGAAAAGGATTTCGTGCGTTTCATCACTATAGATGAGACTTGGGTCTCCTACCAAGACCTTGAATCTAGGGTGTCATCAGTTTTTTAGGATGCACAAGGAATCTTGTTCGTGCATTCACTCAGATTATTAATGTAACATTTTGGATTAGTTGTTTATAGTAGCAAAAAAATAATTTTTCATCAAGATAACGCTTCCTTCTACACAGCTCAAAAATCCATTGCGGAAACCGGTAAATTAAAGTATGAATTGTTACAACATTTACCCTATCTATCAGATTTAATCCATCTGACTTCTGGCTGTTTTCATATTTTAAAAAATGTATGCATGGGAAATTATTTTTATTAAACGAAGACGTAATAGCAGCCGTAAAAGGATTATTCGACAGTTTATCGGATTTTCACTTCAGGGATGAAACCTATAAAATAGAAAGTTACTGGAAGAAGTGTAGTGAAGTTTAGGAAGACTATATTCAATAATAAAATGTGTTTTAAACTAGAAAGTCGTGTTTAAGTGTCGACAAAACTTATCGAATAACCTAGTTTATAGAAGTATAAAAGTTCTTAAATTTTAGGTTTAAGATCTTCTTCGATGTATGTATTTATATAAATAATAATTTTATTAGAAAAGAAACGATGTAACATTAGACGAGACAAAATGGTCTCTCGAGCGAAAAAAGAGCATGTTAACCAAAACCAGAGTGCTTTTTGAGGTTCACGAGATGGAACGAGAGGATGACACTCTCGTCTCTTCTCGTGGCAACACTCATATCGTAAAAAAATCGTAAGCCGCCCTTCGGCTATGTGTGGGACGGATAATGATTCTTTTTTTTTTTTTTTGTTTCAGTTACATTTGGTCACTCGTTGTTGACGACATTACATTCCATTCCTACAACTTCAGACTTGCCCACCAAAAATTTGAGTAACGCATCGGAATTCAATACAACAGTTAGGAATGTAACCCTTATTCCGCCCAAAACACTTAGTCCCTTAGATTTAAGAAACTCCTCTCTATATTCCAAAAATCTCTCTGCTTTAAAGCCTCGACAGTTTTCTAAAAAATTGGATGTGATCCCATTAGAAGTTCCTTTAAAAAATAATGCAAGTAAATTTGATAACAACACTGATAGAGATTTAACTGTGATAAATCAGACATTTACAGAACCAAACAATGTAAGTCTTACTGGATACATCAGTGGGAATAACAGTATCAGTCCGAGTAATCACAGTGAGAATGTTACTTCTCTTGGAGAGGAACTGAACTTTAATCACAGTCTGATTCAGTCAGGGTGTGTAAGCATAGAACAAAACGTGGATATAGAAGAACCTGCAGGAAACCTTTCAGCCGCTGGTATAACTGGTATAACCCTTGGATGTATAGTTGTAGTTGGTATAATCTGTGGTGTCAGCTTCTTCATATATCATAATCAAGGTTTTAATAGGCCTCAAGTACTTAATGATCGATGCAGCAACCCTGATTCCAGCGGATACATCGATGATGCTTCAGTAAGAGTAAGCAATGAGCTTAAAAAAGTTTAGCTTTATGGGATGCGGTTAATTTACTAATGATAACGCAATACAGGTTAACTTTTAAACATCACCTAATTTGGTGTCCAGAGAATAGAAATTATGTTTTTGTCTTCCCTAAGAGTGAGCTTGTGCAATAAATACATTTACTAAGAGCATTAGTCATGAACTTACATACTTCAAAAAAATCATAACCTTATATTTAAAAAATGGTGAATATTAGAAAATTACCGTCAAATTAGGCGTACAAAAATAATAGCTTAACGAAAAGTCTTAGAACCGTTTTACACATACGAGAATTATGGCCCTAATTGTGCGGAAAAATTACACAATAAAAATTTTATGGATTACACGTGCAATAATTCTTACTAGAATTTTCGCAAAAAAAATATTTTTTACACACCATAATCGAGAAATTGCGCGTGAATCGACGTAGAACTATTTTCGGGGTCGGTAATGTGATTGAGGTTTTTTTACAGTTAAAAGATTTTTTTGCTACGCTTTTTGCTAATTTTTTTTTGTTGCAATTTTGTCTATCTAAGCACCCAGACTTTTTGGTTTTTAATAATTGCTGTAATTTTTCTTTCATGCGAAAGAATACGACAGGCGCTAATTTTCTTGCTGCTGCCTGACTTTTTGAACACAGTACCAACTTTAAAATATTTTAACAGTATAATTAACTTTAGCTAAGTGTGTCGAGCTTGGTTGAAATATTTGCATAAATAATAATTTAATTTATTTGTGCATTGATTTTATATTTAAGAATTTTTGAAATACTTAAAGAAGTTTTTTTTAATAAATTTAATTTAATAAACTGTAAAAATTTTGGAATATTTTAACAGTTTAAAAGATTACTTGCATGCAATTTTATTAAAAAATTTTAATTTGGAATTTATTGCTGTAATTTGTTTTAACAGTAAGGTTTACCAACTTATTAAATATGTAAACAATTTATTTATTTATTAATAAAAATCTTAATTATTAAATGTTTGCTCAAATAAATTTTTTAGTTAGTATTTATAAATATGTTTTAATCAATGCTTGACGCTCTTTTAGGGCAAGTTAATTGTATACTGTCAAAATATTTTAAGGTTAGTACCCTTAAAATCAATAAAATATTTAACAAAATATTCGGGCAGCTGCAAGAAAAATAGCTTCAGCCGTATTTTTCTTGCAGTTTTTGCTCTAAGAATGTCCTCAATGTGTGTGACTAACATTAAAGGGTCTCACAGACGCTCAATTCTAGTTTTGCGCAGACCGGTTAAAACGTGTGTGTGTGATTTAGACTGATTTGTTCCAAACGATTTGAGCAGATCAATTGAAAAAATAGGTGCCAATAATGAGTTTACCTTTCGTTGGATATCTTGATGTAAGGACAATTAATTTAATTCAAAGGAAGGCAATAATATGTTATTTTTATTTAATTGGAACCTTACAATAAACTTAAGTAGTGTTAAAAAAAGTATTTTGATTAATAACTAACTTGTGCTGTAAGCCCTGTAATTTGCTAACCACTTCATTGTTATTCTAAGCCGCGATGTTTATTGTTATACCTGTGTGCGTTAAAATAGTATTAAAAATATTTCTTTAAATAAAAATATTTTTAAAGATGCCCATAAAGGTATTCTTATGAGAAAAGTAAAGATAATATTATGAAAAATGTGAAAATTCACATCTAAACTTAGTTACTTACCGCAAAAAAACGATTTGTATTTAAAGATTAAAGATACAATCTATTGGCACTAAAACATCTACTAGTTTATAGCAAAAAATCAATAAAAGTCAATTAAATTCTGTATAAATCATTATCTTTCATCGGTTCATATGCTTTATTTATTTTTGCACGCCTTTTTTAATTTATATAAGCAAATGATGTACTTTATCAACATATAAATTGAGAACATCAAAAAAAAAAAAAAAACTGGCACCCACGGTACTTTAGTACTTAGGCATCGATACTTCGTGGGCGGTCATAAAGATTTAAAAAATCGATGCATGAATTGAAGGATTGCATGCAAAATTACATTTGTGGGGGCATTTAAACAAAGGGAGAATATTAGAAAAAACTGATACAACAATTATATTCAAATTCGGAAAACGGTTATCATTACAAGTTACTGTGTTAGTTGACAAAATTGTGTCGGTGGATTAAAGGCCTTATTAATTAGCTATTTCCTTTTTCATAATAGTACCTTTACTTTGCTTTTAAATAATTAAGGAAAAGTGGTGTAAATTGAGACGTGATTGCAGTATTTTTTATCAATGTATATAGGTAAGGTGTTTCCTATCAGATTAAGAAGCAATATACAGATAAAATATCCTGTACATAACTAGTTATTAGAAATTTACGAAAATGAGGGAATGATAAATCGAACATGGTTATGTTCGTGTAGGTTTACAAAAAATGATTGTGTGTAACTTCAAATTAAATTACTACTCAAGACAAGTTTTCTATTCCTCAAAACATGTGAAACGGAATACTAATTATTACGAAATTAAACCTGTTTCTAATTTAAAGTGAGGAAATAATTTTTTTTTTTTTGGACCCAGAAAAAATTTTAATTTTTTTTTTGTACGTAATTAAAAGGATGTTAAATGTAAAATAAAGTATTTTTAAAATTATTAACAAAATTAATATAATTATTATCATAAAAAGAAATGAATTGATGATATAATATCATTGTAATATTGTGGTTGATACACGATGAGGGAATGATAATTAAGGTATTTGGTTAACTCCATTTTTAACTGTGAGATAAGAACCACAGCTTTAAGAACATTCAAATTAGGTATGTTTTGAGTAGTCACAGTGGTACAGTTTTCGTAAAAAAATACGAAGTTTATGATATAATGTTATTAACACATAAAACTAAATGTGGACACGATTTTCGTAAATTTCTGAGAACTAGTCACATACGTTTCCTATCGAAGACCAACTGTAGTCCGAGTGGTGGTGAACAATTTTGAGTAGGTTCTTAAGGCACTTTGAAAATTTGTGTAATTGTCTTTGAAGGACCCCTAAAACATAAAAGTCAAGATGGCTGAAGGGTAGCGGTCCCCTATAAACTCTTATTTTTTTAATTTAGGGGTTAATAGGGGGCAGCTACCCTTCAGCCAGACCTTGACTTTTATGTTTAAGGATCCTTTACACAAATTACACAAATTTTCAAAGTGCCTAAAGAACCAACTCAAAATTGTTCAGCAGCTCTCCTACTAGTCTGAGAGCTGGTGAAAAATTTTGAGTAGGTTCTTGAGGCCCTTTAAAAATTTGAGTAATTGTCCTTGAGGGACCCTTAAACATTAAAATTAAGGTCTGGGGGTAGCGATCCCCTACCACTCAAAAGTGCCTCAAGAACCTACTCAAAATTGTGTATCAGCTCTCCTACTACAACACATTTTACGTTATAAAAACGAAAAAAAAAATAATTAGGAAGTGGGCCACTCCACTACTTTTATGATTTATTACAGTTCGTATCTATTTTTTTCAAGTTCTGTCAACGATGCCCAAGTACCGAGACATCCAGATATTGCGTACGTTATACGACAACACGCGGAGTTCGACGGGGCTTACCAGTCGAACTACTAACCACGCTCAACATTGCTTAACCTCGTTCATTTGACGTGAGGCTAGGGATTGACCCATATCGATATCGGTATCGGTATATCGGCCGATATGTAAAGTGCAATATCGGCCTAATAAAAATATGAATAATAAATATTTTAAATGGTAAGGATTTTTAAAGGACTTAATACAAACTTACTAAACAAAAAACGACATAAGTATTTTTTTATTTCAAAAATACAAAAAAAAAACAATTTAAATGGAACAAGCTTAACTAAAAAAAAAATAAACAGTTATATTTAATAGTTAAAGTTAAGTTTTGATAAGTTACGATGCAACAAAATTAAATTTTTTGCCCTTTCTGGGCTTAGGCGATTTCTTGCGCTTTCATTCATGTATGTTCCCAGCTGAAGAGAACAGCTGTTCACTAGCCACACTACTTGGTGGGGGTGCTAAATATATTACGGCATATTTATATAAAAACTTAAAAATGTCTTATTTATTTGCCCACCAAGTCAAAGGATCTTCATTTTTTGATATTTTGGCTAACTTAATGTGAGTTTTATGTTCCCCTTAAATTTTATTAATTAAATCATTGGCTTCCCTATCTAATGGCAATTTACTTGCCGGCGTACTGGGAAATTCCTCAAAGGTATTTCAAAACAAACTATTAGGAATCGAGTCAGGAACATTGTCTTGGTTTACTTCTTTTAATTTCTTAGCAATTTTTGCTAGTATATGTTTTTTGCGATAAAGCATTGTCGAAAAAACACAAAAACCTTGGATCTAATAAAGTGGCCAAAAGAAGATTTCTATCAGTAAAGTAGTCTTTGCGCCTTTTATTTAAAGAATTTGTAAGCTCATTTTTAGTAGTCTGTGTGTCTTAAGTAATGGTATTACTTCTGATTTGTTCTTACTAAAAAACTTGGTAATCTCTTCAAAGGGTTTTAATTGATTTAGTAAGTTTTTAGCTAGTTTTCACTGGTGATATGCTAGTGTCATATCTTTTAAAACTGGATTATCCATTATAAATATATTTAAAGCATTTTTCGTGTTTTGTAGTTACATCCTGAACTAAAGATTTTTCCGCCATATTAAGAGCCCTTTCAATATTCTTCAGTCTATCAAAAGCCAAAGAGGAGTGACTAAAATAAGTTGCTATAAGCCTTGCTTTTGCCAATAAATCTATAATTAAGCGTTGATTTTCTAATAAGTCGCGTATGGCTAATTGTATTGATCAAGTGGATGTAATGTCGCGCGTCGTATGGCCGCCGAGCGATGCCAAATTCGGGGATTCACCGAACATCGAGTTTGTACTGTGTTCTTTTAAGCAGTGTTGAACGATAACGCTATATTTGTATTGTTTTTTTCAAGAATTTCTTAAAAATTAATTGTTTAAGCTAATTTTCGCAGCAAAATATCCATAATAAGAAGTATGGCCGATATATCGGTATCGGTCACAAAAAATCATATTATTCGATCCCTACGTATGGCTGTGTTTAAATGTCTCAAAGCCTGTTGATTACCTTATTATTATTTTTTAATTAAAAGTGCTCTAACTAAATACCAAGCCGTGAAATTTTAACTCACTTCGCGTCAGATGAATCTATGAGTAGCTGCGCATTCCAGATGCGGGTTTACTCTGTCAATATCCTTTGCTGCGTTAAAACATCGCTTCTCTTAGAATTGGAGAAGTTAAGCAACGCTGGGCCTAGTCAGTAGTTGCTTGGAGGACCGTCGGCTACGTGGATGCCTTTATACAGCCATTTAGGGAAAGTAGTTAAAGGCCGATATTTATTTGTAGGTATTAGCACTGCCCTCTTGTCTAAGGTGTTTCGGTGCTTTAACATCGTTGACGGAATGGAATGCCACAATAATTAATCTAAATTCGAAACGTGCTTATTATTAATAAAGGGTGAGCTGTCTTAGTAACTATAGAATACATTTTAATTTTTTTTTAGGATAATTCAGAAGAAATGTACAGCCTGGACAATGATTCATTTTTGAACAGTCTGGAAGCGATGACGATTCAAAACTATTGGACAGATACTGTGAAACATACAAAATTGTAAATAGGCAACATTTTTGTACATAAGTATTTTAGAATCTGTGATGCATATCATTAATAGTTTCATCTATTATGTTAAATCGGTCCTTTGACATAAAATTAATTACAATTTTACGTTGGTTAAAAGTAATGGTTTTAAATATATACACCAGAATATACCATTAACGTTAATAAAACATGACGTTTCCAAGTGGCATTTTTGAAAATTTCCACTTGGCGCTACGGTCATCTTTTAAAAATTTGTAGTCAAAGATCTGTTCTGCCCTAGTTTAAAAGGTTAGAAATGATAATATTTATTAACCTGAACACGGGAGGAACCGCCCGAGAAGCAGAAATATGCCGAGTGGATGGCAAACATATATTATTAATTGTTTAAACCTTATTATCTTGTCAAGTAGGGCAGCTATTTAAATATATATTTTTTTAAATTTTAGGTCATTCATCCCGCCCAAGCTTACTGTATAGTTGGATTTCAATTTAAAGTATTGGACATTTTTCATCGAATGTTTCGATTGCATATGTATTGCATTTATACAAAAAATAAGATTAATGGATAACATACAGGATTTCAAAATTTTATGACAGACAAAAAATGGATTGATATAGATCATGTTGGTTATATCTGAAATTGCTTTGTTTAGTCAGTGGAAAGCATCCAAAATTTTAGGAAATATTTTTTTCTCCTACATGTTCTCTTTGTACTTAGTTTTTTCAATTAAATTTACTTCCAATAGTTACTTATTGTTTTATTATTTTTAATTGAATTAAGGCACAACGGCTTATTTCTCAGAAAATGATCAAGGTTTAAAAGATTCTAGGTACATTCAGTTGTAGGGTAAAAATATTTGGGTTGCCAGAATGTTATTCATACCTGACCACTATGCCACCAACAAAACTTTATTTTATAGTGTCTGACTATATACCAAAAAACATTAAAATCAGTTGGCACATTTTCAAGAAATTTAGAAAAAACCAATGTTTCCTTTTTTTCTTTGTTCTCTACTGGCTACGGGGCAATTTTAAAAATAACCAAGTTGACCAGAAGTCATGAAGTTTTATACACGCATTTTTTTTTTATACCCTGTATGATGTTACTTGTTGCTTATTATTAAAATTTGTATCAGTGTGCATTACAATTAGAATAATCGACAAAAAACGTCAAATAGCAACTGTAATACGGCTCTTTAATGAAATCTGACCACATAATCAGCTGGTCTCGGTGAATATTTTCCCCACTGGTATCTTTCGGCCGCTCGCGCATTTAATCATATGTTAAGGTGCATTTTTCGTTCATTAAAACGCATTTTACAGAAAAGGTATGACAGATGATTTGTAGCACTATTCTTCTAGTTTTAAAATGTTTTTCAAACTTAAAAACGGACCATTTAGAGACAATCCATGCAGTTTACAAGACCGGTAAACATCATACAAATATTAAAATAAGAAATTAAAAAAAAAACGGAGTTATAAATTTTTGGAAAAACCCCGTTTTTTAAGAATTGTTTACGATTTTTTTGTTTTTTTTTTTTACTTAAAAAATGATGGATTATTGCCAGTATAAAATGCCGCATTGCAAAGGTTTTTCTATGTTTTATAACTTTTCTGATTGAAGCATGAAGATAGCTTCTCTAGTTTTGAATCTGGAAGCGAAAAACTAAAAAAAAACTATTTTGCTCTCTTAATTGGTAGTAAGAAAATTTCCAAATGTTTAGGAAACATATCTGTTTTTCTGATTGTCGGATATCCCTAAAAATTAACTTTTTTTTGCATTTTAACTGGTGCAAAGAAAATATTTAAAGAGCAAAGGCTGACCTAAGTAAAACAGAGCTGTGATTTTTTTTCTTATGTCTTAAGACCGATTTCCTGTTAAACTATAGATATAAAAGTACTGCATTTTTTATTATGTGATGTTTTTCTATTTTATTTTTTATTTGTTACTTTAGTAGATTTATAATGCTTTTGTTTGATCTTTATTGAACAAGTACAAACTGTTTTTAATTTGTTTGTAATGTTTCCTTTGTTGTAATATTACAGTTATTTTCTTTTACTTTTAAATTATTTTTGAAAAAAGCATTTACACTAGACAATTTTAAAGTAGTTTGTAGAATATGTTTTGTTAAAATAATATATGTTTTTTTTATATTCTGTATAGTGTTAAATAGCTTCACTTCACAGAGAGTCCTTTTGTTTATTTAAAATAATTTGAACATATTTTTATGAAAAAAAATGTTTTTTCAAAACTTCCCTCGTTAATGCAAAATACACTTTTAAGCAAAATTGTATAGGCGATCATAAATGTGACAAAAAGACCAACTGTTCACTTCTTTTACTTTATCTTTTCATAAAAATAATAATGTAAAATAAAACCAAGTTTAATTTTTATCGGAAACAACAAAAAAAGGAGAAATTATTAAAAGGTTGTGTTTTTTAAATGTATTCAAAAATTTAAAAGCACCGTTCGTGAAAAATCCACACACTTAATAAAGCTTATGTAATTAATCATTGATATTTTGTTTTCTATATTTTTTTCGAGAATTATATCAGTGGCGTTTTTATTAAATTTTCTACAACTAAATAAAAAAGTTGTCAAGTTCTTTACATAAATAAACTAGTCCTATTTTATCTTAATGAGATGCATCGGTTTCGGATAAAATGCTACAATACAATACTTAAGTGTAATATATTTTATTTAAAAGTTAAATAATAGCATTAAGCATCAAAAGAAATGTTTTGAATAAAAGATACTACACTAAATATTATATTACTGTTTCCAATAAAATTTCTGATGGCATTTTATTCAAAAACTGTGCATCTTATTAAAATAAAACAAGATTACTTTATTTATGTGAAAAACTTGGACACTTACTCTTTAATTAGTTTTTAGAAAATCTAATGTAGCCGCTACTGATGAATTCTCCTCTAAATACTTCTTATTTATAACCTAAACTTTATTAAGTGATGATCTAAAATGAAACGCCCTGTATTTCTAATTAAAAGCCGATATATTTTTGTTTTTTTTTTAAAAAAAGGTGCTCTCTCGACTGCGAAAGTTTGTCATCAAAATCTAATCCACCCCGCATTTGCATTTATTTTTAACCCCCCTTTGTATTCCACTTTTATTCTCCGATATGTTCGGACACAGAATAATTAATGAAGTTAGGCCCTTTTGGTTTTATAAAGAGAAGAAAAAATATTAAAATATAGGGGACGTCCATTAATTACTGGAGGTATTTGGGGGAAGGGGTTCGAGCCGAATCTCACTTATTTTCACGAGGGGGAAAGGGAGGGTCTCGGCAAATATCACGTAATTTTTTCCCGCAAGACAACAGTGAAAAATTGCGAGAAAACTTTGTTAAAATAAGTAAAACATGATTATCCACTAAAATATAACTAATATGATAAGTTAATTTTACTCAATATTTTCTCACTATTTACTACTAGTCTTAAATAAAAATACGCATTTTGAAAAATCGCACTGAGATTAGGGGGGGGAGTCAAATCTCATCAAGGGGGAAGGGTGGTCGAAAAATTGCCAAAATCGCCTTACGTAATTAATGGACGCCCCCTTACATAAGATACCTTTCACCTCATTCCCTTGAAGCAATATTGCCCAAAATAATGGGTCGCTTATTTACTCCCGAATGGAATAAGATTCCCTTCGGGAGCTATGATGCTAACAGACAGATAGACGAAAATGGAAAACTACGTTTTTTGTAATCTAGGGACCCCAAAACCCCTCCTCACATGGTTAGTAAAGTAGCTAGAAGACAGAAAACTATTATAAATATTAGGACACCAAATTCATATTTTTTTTTATAATTCTATATATATATATATATATATATATATATATATATATATATATATATATATATATATATATATATATATATATATATATATATATATATATATATATATATATATATATATATATATATTCCTATTAACGTGTCCCGTTATTAGAAATCTGAGATCAGATGTGATTAGTTGTGGTTAGTTTTAGTCAACAAGTTTTCAATAAAAATTCGTAAAAATTAAATTACTCAAGTCACTTTTTTAATAACATATATGGAACTAAATTTTTTCCTAGTCTTCGCCTAAATTACTTGGGCTTTGTTATAAAGTTGGCTGCGACTAAGTTTTTCTTTTTCTTGGGATAAAAATTTTGTTCCATGTTAAAAAGTTTTATTTCACACCATGTTCACAAAATTTAGCAGATGTAGAATTAGAACACACCGTAATTCCCAATTTGGAACCATTTTCTTTCGTTATGTAGACGACTGCATTACCTCATGAAAAAATTAGGACACTTCGTGCAATACACAATCACTAGTTTTAACAATCATTTTAAAACTAATTAATTCAATCTTCACATCCGTCTATCTAAATAATAACCCTCCACAACAAAATATAAACAATAATTTAAATAATAACTTTGTATTGTGTAAAAAGTCTTCAGTCTTATATAAACCGCTCTATATAGTTATATAACTCAATAAAATGAAAAATCTGACATAGTAAAGTATTTTAGAGTTAAGTAGTAACGCATTTTCTAGATCTTTTTGTTTTTGTTTTTAGAAAAACTAAACAAAAAGCCAAATAAATGTAATAGGTAAATTAGTTGTATCCAAAAAAGTTAGTTATAAAAATTTTTACGTGAAGTGAATAAAATATTACAATTATATCTGGAATAACCTTTTTGGGTAAGTCGATAAAAAATTTAAAACATTTTTTATAAATGTGTACATTGTTAACATATACTCTGAACATCAAAGCTTAACGTTGTATAATTTGTTTTAGATGAAAGGTAATCATTGATAAGGCACAAAATCTGACCAGAAACGTCTGAAATAAAACTTTTTAACATGGAACAAAAATAGTTTTGATTTGTTGTTGAACCAAAAAATCCCAAGAAAAAAGAAAAACTCAGTATATATATATATATATATATATATATATATATATATATATATATATATATATATATATATATATATATATATATATATATATATATATATATATATATATATATATATATATATATTCCTAAGCTTTTAAAATACCTCTTGTGCAATACCAATCACTAGTTTCGTCCCATAAAGGATTGTGTAAAAAGTCTTCGTATATAATATATCGTTATAATATATTTTAGAGTTAGCATTTTCTAGCTTAGGTGTTAGTTGTAAAAAAAATCAAGCTAGATCACCATTTTAAAAGTGTTGCGAGGACCTGAACGAAATAGAGATTTTTCATCAAATACTTTGTTTTATTTTATAAAATTTTATATGATATTCCTATAAGCCTAAGGCGGTTATTTAGCCAGCGAATTCGCCATATTGTCAACAAAGGCGAAAGAAGACATGTTAAAAGGTATGGCACATATGCTTGGCAGTGTCAGTAATTGGATGAGTGGCCACTGACCACCACCAGGTCAGTTTTGTTATGTCAAATTTTTCTCGCGTGCAGCAAGTTTCTGACCGTTATACAACCTCTCTGGACCGTAGATAGAGGAGGGTCCACGTTTGCTGCACAGCAGGCAGGTAAGAATCACCTAAACCCTAAACTTTCTAAACTACATTCACCGTGATATTGACTTACCTACAGAAAGAAATATTGATGTGTTCACTACGAAAAATCACAGACCTTACTTTGTTTTGTAAATCTAATATATGTAAATTAAAATTCTGTTTTTATATTTAAATTTTATTTATAGAGTAAACCTAAAAAGTATATTTTAATTAAACGGTGCTTTTTTAAAAATTCTTATATTCTTTGCCTGAAGGGTTTGAGCTGGTTTTAATTATTCGCTCCGCGCACCTCTGTTGTATAACGAATCTGTCTCCCGCTTCGTGTAGGTTATGTCATATGCAGTTTTGGGAGCTTAGGGTTTGGGCTTTTCTTAAATATTAACTTTGTGCTCCTGCTCGCTGCGCAACGAGCGTGAATCTCGCCGTGTATAGGGCACGTGGTTTTTAAGAAATTGGGTTTTGGATCTCAATTAGTACTCGCCACTCTGCTGCATCACACATAAATATTGCTGCTCAGGGTGGGGCAGGGAGTCAAGAGGTTGATTGGCAACCCCCTGCGAAAAAAACCTAGCTACAGCCCTGCATTGATTAAACACCTGAGGTTTTGATAAGGTGAATTCTCTGTGTTGTGCCTTCCTGAAGTCTTTTAAAAATATCACTTAGTTTGGCCCCTTTATTTACAAGAAATTTTACTATTAGGCGTTGCGCAACAAAAACATGAATTGCCTGCTCTGTTGCCTTTTTAAAAATTACTAAATAACAAATAAAATGGCTATGGCATTATGTACGTCTTCTAGAAACCCCATTGTAGAATTGTTAAGATGAAATTACAGCTAGAGCCATTTCGGATCATATTTATACCCCTCCTCGCTACCATACGAATGCAGCTTAGATTATATGTCTTGTTAATATATTTGGAAAACAAACTTTTTGTAAATAAAATAAACGAGTACTTGGACACAATGAAAGTAAGTAACGCTGGACATGGTCAGTAACTAAGTAGGTGACCGCGAATAAACCCTTTGTGCCTTTGTGTGTGGTTTAGATGATACATAAACTGTAGATTCTGTCTAGATGATATCACCCAAACGTTAAAGGGACTGTAGTGTAGCGGTAGCAGTTGTTTGTATAACGTCAGTGGTGCACCACCGCGTAAAATTCATTAATTATTAAATATTTCTTTTTGCATAAATTAATTATCTCCACTCGTTTTTGAAATATCGATAAAACACCCTGTATATCATCGTTTAAAGATCAATACTAAAAGAAGAGCTCAGCAACCATTTTTCGCTGAAATCGTATATTGGGTTGTATAAGCACAGCTGAAATTTCAGCTGTTTGCTGAAAATATCCTGTGGTGTAACTGAAAGGACGAGAAGGGTTATCGCGTTGTGCTTACTGACACAATTCTGGGTGGTTACAAAAATATTTAAATATTTAATTTCTGCAATCACGATTAACGTCAACTACCGGCCATTTTAAAATACCGAATCCTGCCCGGTAAGTAAACCATTTTTTGTGTAAATATAGATTTGCGGTTTTGCAGTAAAAATATCACTATTATTAGGTCACGCTAAATATAAGAAAAACCGAATGCCCTTGAGCAGTGCCCTTTTTATATAATTATAAATTTATGCAAACTAAAAAAATACAATATTAAAACTATTTTGTTATACCTACTTAAATCTAAAAAAAACTATTTACGCGCTTAATTAAATAAACAATTATCATAAAATTTAATAATATTTATATAAATAAATATATTCCAGGTATTCATTACTAAGCAAACAAAAATTTCATCGCCGAACCTGCATCTCATGCAGTAAGATTGCCGCAGCTGTGGTTTTCTGGAGAACCGCATCGAAATTTTTAGTCTATCGTCATTCAACAAAACCTAGAAAAATGTTCACCTTGTGGTACACAGTTTTATCTTACAAAGAATACCGGTAAGTACCTATATAAACATATTTTTAGTCATTACATAACCAATATATTTTGCCTATTTGTGGGCGACTTTTTAGAATATCAATTTATTTTGCCGACTTTTTTAACAATCCGGAAAATATTGGCTTTCGACCAAGAGCGTAAATTTAGATTTTAGCATTTTTTTAACAAATTTTAAATGTTCTTTTAAATACTTAATAAAAAAGGGATAAGACATTACATGATTTTTCTGGTTTTTCTTGGTGGTGATGTCACCTAAGCAGTATAATTTAGATTAGTTTCTGCCAGGAGTGGATTTACGCAAAGTCTGAGTAGGCTGAAGCGTAGGGCGGCAAATATTATGGGCGGCAAATTAACGATTAATTTTAAAAAATTTAAATCGTAAATTTTAATGATATAATTAATGATTTTGCAGAAAAAAATGTTTGAAGAAAAATGTTAGTATAGGGTTTTGCCTATAATTAAATAATACATAGTTCAAAAAAAGACTTATTTGTTTTACAATTTTAATTTATATTTTGTTTTTATATTATTAAATTTGTTTGTTTTAGAGAATTTTTATTTAATTTTCTGTATGGTTTACTTTTGTTAAATTTGTTTATTAATTTTTTATAAGAATTACTAGTGAAGTTTACATTCTTTTTATGCTAAATTTTTCGTTCTGACATCCAAAAAATATTGACATATGGGCGGCAAAAAGCTAAATCCGGCCCTGGTTTCTGCTACGGCAGTAAATTTGTATTTACATTACAAATTTAGAAACATGATTCAATGTAAAAGGTTCAGAATAAATGGTGCAAGGTGCAATATTGCTTAAATGATTTTAAATGCTACATATTGTAAATAACAAAATGTGGGATTAGTCGTTTGACAACAACACTGACTAAAAAAAGGTGTACAAAAAATATAAGACTTTTTATTGCCCGGGGAATGTCGTTTTTTAAATCTGACTGAAGTCCATATCGGCACTGGAACATTTAGTCCATTTTAAACGCGGGTCCTGGGTGCCCAATTTCGCTGCAAGTGGAGACCACCTTTGGGGTACGTTTTTTGGATTGCTGATTCCGAATTTCGGGGTCCGGCAGCTCGGAAATTCTGGTATCAACCCTAAAAATTAAAAAAAAACACCATTTTTAAGGTTCTTTTAACGAAAATCTTATAAAAAACTTTTAAAAATGCTCTTTTGGCACCTAGAAAATACTTTCAGGTTACGATTTTGGGTCACTGATTCCGAATTTCGGAGTCCCGAATTTCTTGAACCCTGGCGTCACCCCTAAAAGGGCAGAAAACACCTTTTTTAGGGATTTTTTAGAAATAATCTTATAAAAAATTTATTGAAATTATTTAATATTGATAAAAATTTGTATTTTTCATAACATTATATTAATTTGAGGCTAAATTAAATTATGGGTGAAACAACCACCAATTATCCCTAAAATATCGTATAGTATTTTTTTAAAATTGAAAAATGGCTTTTTATTCAAAATCCCAGGCGAAATATAAAAAAAATATATTTTTTTTGCTCACTTTTTATTTTACCTGGTTTTAGGGGTTGTTTTTCTCGTCAAAAGGGTGAAAACATTTGGTAAAACTTTTTTGTAAGTAATTTTTGTTGAATAATAAAGAAAAATACAAAAGAAATTATTTTAAATGCATTGTTTTATTTTTAATTCGAATTGGATATTTTCAAGCCCCCAAAAGGGTTGCGAGGGGTACCTATAATCCCTTAGGGGGGGGAAATATTTTTTTTTGGTCGTAGCTATTTATCCAAAATTTTAGGCAAAAAGCACACATTTTTTTGTTTGCATTTTTTTTTAGTTGTACGATATTTGCGATATTTTAGGGATGATTGTAGGTTGTTTCACCCCCAATGAATTACCATAAAATTTTATATAAGCTTAAATTAATATAATGTCATGAAAAATACAAATTTTTATCAATATTAAATAATTTTTATAATTTTTTTATAAGGTTATTCTTAAAAAACCTCTTTATAATTTTAGGGGTGGTTAAAAGTTTCTCGAAATCAGCAACCCAAAAAACGTACTAAAGAATATTTTCATGAGTTTTTTATTAAATTTTTGTTAAAAAGGGCTTTTGCATTTTTAGGGGTGATGCCTTTCCGAGCTTCGGGACCCCGAAATTCAGACCCAAGAAAGCGTATCCTGAACACTTTACTTGTAGCGAAATTGGGCATCCCGGACCCGCGTTTTTAATGAACTAATTAGCATATTAAATTTTGTGTCAGTTACAAAACCTAAATTTTGCTTATTTTTTTGTATTAATCCTAGCTATGGGCTACTTAATAAAGGACCCCGCACATTTCTTATGGGAAGTGGCCCCCGGTGAAAATGGCTGAAATCAATATATGTTGTTTGTCATCCTGAGATAAAGTCTTAATGGACACGAAGCTCCATTATGCGTATTTTCGCTCCTAGGGAGCTCCAAAGCTCCACAGATCGATCAATCATTTCTTATGAAAAGTGTCTCCCGGTGAAAATGGCTGAAGTTGATATATATGTTTTAGCTTTTGTCATCCTGAGAAAAAGTCGCAATAGGCACGAAGCTCCATTTGGCAGATTTGGGCTCCTACGGAGCTTCAAAGCTCCACAGATCGATCATTATTTAAAAATTCAAAAGGTCATATTTCAATAGTCTAATGCATAATAATACAAAAAAGTACTTATTATTATATTTTTTAGGTCACTGAATTCAAATCTAATGTCAAAAAGTCAATAATGACAATTGACAGCTGTCAATATTTTATATCGATTTTTTAACATCAGATTTGAATTCAGCGACCTAAAAACATAAAAAAGGAATTTATTTCACCAATTTTGATTGTTAATCGCTGTTTGACAGTTAGTTGACAGCTGTCAATACTCAATATTGACTTTTTGACATTAGATTTGAATTCAGTGACCTAAAAAACATAGGAACGTTTACTTTTTTTACATTATTATGCATTAGACTATTGAAATATGACCTTTTGAATTTGTAAATAATGATCGATCTGTGGAGGTTTGGAACTCCGTAGGAGCCAAAATACGCATAATGGAGCTTCGTGCCCATTAAGACTTTTTCTCAGGACAAAAAAAACTACAACATACGTATATCGATTTCAGCCATTTTCACCGGGGGCCACTTCCCATAAGAAATGTGCGGGATTATTTGGTTTTATCAAAAAAAGTAAAACATAAATCAATTTTGATAAAATCGTGAATTCACTACGTGTCATTTTTAAATTTAGTTTGTTGTTTTCTGCAGAGACCGGCTGAGACGCTTTCACTAGATTTCGTGTGCTACAAAACTTGCCCACTTTTGATACTCGTTGACTTCTGACTACATAATAATTTTAATAAAAGTTACCCGCATTAAATAGAATAATAGTAAAAAAATTGAAAAATATAGCCAAAAAATTTGCCAACACCCGTCCTAGACTTATGAGCGTCAAATTCTGCAAAACAAAAAGTTATTTAACCTTGTGCGGGCGATACGTTCGAGAAATAACCTTACTTAGCGGAAACACATTATATCCATAGCCGCAGAAGCTTTATAAAAACCTTCGAAAGAGGATTCGGATATACTCTGTATTTATCTTACATAAGACCTTGCATTGAATACTGTTCTCAGGGCCAGACTAACCCTACGGGCTGTTTGGGCTACCGTCCAGGGGCGCCGTTACTTAAGGGGCACCACGAACGTAAAGATGAGGAATTTTTAAATATATCTTAATAAATAAATTCTGAAGAGGATGAATGCACACTCCGAGTAAGACCGCTGAGTGAGGTAGCCTTCGTGGCTCGCGATCATGCATATTAGAGATGAGCTTAACGGCGACTTAAGTCGCTGGTTAATCCAAAAAAAGTCGTTCACATTGAACCGAGGAAGCTAGGACACGAAACATATCCCGAAAAATATTGCTCAAGATTGGATAATAATATTTGTCGTCACTCCACCATTCGCAAGGATTTTTTTAACACGACACTGAAACACATTTAAAGTATCTTTAAACTTCAATTACCACTTGAAATTCGCTGTTGATTTTGGTTTGGCATTCGTAGAAACGGTTTTTTTGAAAGCTCTGCACACGGATAGTTCTTCATCGGTATCAGAATCGCTACTATTACCACCCTGTCTTTTTTTCAGCAATCGCGGTTGTTTTTTTTTTAACCGACCGAGATTCCAAAAGCATGGAGGTCACCATTTCTATTACTTTTTTCTTTAAATTAGCTGCCAAAGACTCGTCAGAAAACGGTAATAATTTAAGTCTTGAATCTAAAAATGTGCAAAATGCAAATGTATTGCTGAGTTCAACGTTTCTAAACTTTTCCAAGAGACTTTAATTTAATTTTTCAACGAGCACCTTTACATTTTTAATAAATTTTATTTTGAGTAAATTCTAGGCCCTGGGGCGCTAATTGGTTTATAGCCCAGGGCGCCAAAATTGGTTGGGGAATGCCGTCTCCCACAACTCTCAGCATTTTAATTCCATTGTGTATTCCTATATTTCTAGGGTGGGACACCTAACCCATCTTTAATAAGTTGGCAAACGGTTGAAAAAATCGTTAAACGATTGAAAAAAGTAAATTAATACTTGTTGGTTTTATCGAAATTTTCAGAAAAAAGGACACTATTTTTTGTTATTACACATAATCCAGTATGTCAGAAATTTAGAAATTAAACCATTTTTGTCATCACTGTCATTTAACTGTTACATTTTGATCCACCTAACTGTTTAATATTAAGTAGAAATCAACGCAAAAAATAGATCGATTGGGCATAAACATATTTTTTTTGCTGCAAAATTTATAAGAAGAATCAGTTTTTTTTTCAGATTTCACTTATATTCCTTTTTTGAAAATGTTTAGTAGTGTTAGTACATTAAACTTTTTAATAATGCAAGAACATTGTATCTATTATTCCAAGATTTAACTATATTTTTCCTTTACTACAATAGTTAACATTTATACAAATGAACCTTAATTAAACCCCTACTAAATTACAAAACAGTGTTCTACTGATATATATGTGTCCGTCAATGTAAAAAGGAAACTTATATTCAGAGAGGTCAAAAATGATTTTTTATTTTTTCTATATAAAAGAGCCCCTTCTGAACACATGGTGTTTTTAAAATTTTTCTTTTCGTTCCTAAATTTGATTTTTTGAAATTGCTGTTTCGAAAACCCCAAAGTTTTTTCCTTAAGGAAAGGATCCTGCTGAACATGCAGGTGTTTTAAAAAATTGTGTGCCTATTTTCGGTCCTAAGCTTTAAAATGTTTATTTGCGAGTTTCAAAACTCCTAGTTTTAAAAACTTTCAATCTTTGGCTCTCCCAAAAAATTAGCCTTGCGATGTCACATCTCAAAAGTTGGCAAATTCAAGTTAGATTTGCCCCAAAAGAATCATTTTGCTACGGCTCTGCCTACATAGATCTTTTTTCTTCCACCAAACATTTAAATCTTTAAGTCCTGGGTTTTTAAACTACCTCTTACTTTACTTAAGACATATCAATACGTTACTTCTTAACTCTAAGCCTTTGTAGACTACAAGATAAAAAAAAATCGGTAAAGCTGCAAATATAATTCCTGTTCTAATACATTTTAGTTGTAAGACAAGATAAATATCTACGTATTGTAGTTGTCCATTAAAATGGGATAAAAGTTTAGTATTTCGCGCCCTACAACCATAGGCCATAGGCTAATATATTTTTGCCGCCCTAACATGTCAATATTATTTGGTTATCAGAACGAAAAATCCAGGATTTAAAGAATGTAAACTTCACTAGTAATTCTTATAAAAATTTAATAAACAAATTTAACCAAAGTAAATCATACAGAAAATTAAATAACAATTCTTAAAAAAAAACAAATTTTTTAATATGAAAACAAAATAATTATTTAGTTACAGGTAAAACCATATACTAAGATTTTTCTTCCAAACTTTTTTTCTACAAAATTATTAATTATATCATTAAAATTTACGATTATCTTTTTTTTAAATAATCATAAATTTGCCGCCCTAAGCTTCACCCTACTCAGCCTTTGCGTAAATCCACCCCTGCCTACAAGAGTTATTCCTGGCCTTCATTTCTTCATGGAGCAAAAAGCTGTTTGTGTTGGGCGAATGCGCCAGAAATTTAAAGTTCGTTTTTATTTAGCATACGATAAATCTGATCTTGTACATATTTATAATATTCAATATTCTTCTACATTAAACACTGTATTTTTAGGTAATAAGCACAGTGTACAGAAATATTTTGGTACTTAAAATTTAACAGCAAACCACCGTGCTTTCTTTTAAAAAGTGGTGCATAGAACACAAAAAATTAAAATCAATACAAAAGGTAATTTTTCCCTGTTTTTTAATTGAAACCTATTAAAAATAGCAATTTTGTCTTTTACAGTAAAAAAAAATTAATTTAATTGTTATTTATTCGCGATACAGTCAATAGGACTTTTGTAAGGAATCGAAAATCATTCTTGTTTCTTTGTCATCATTATTTGTTAAACCTTATTGGTGAATTTTTTGCAGAGAAGAGGCGGAAAAACCGCCCAAATCAAGCATGTTTTGAAAAATTTATGTCACTCTATCCTATATCTTCAATTTCCATAGAAATCGGGCGAAAAGTGTGAAATACGGCTGCGAATATTGCGTTGCATGCGCGATCTTGCTCTTGAAGTAGAGTGGTAGAGTATCAAAGCAAGCCCGTAGAAATATAACGCCCGGCGCGGTACATTTAGCCCGGGAGGCCACCGCAAAAAACCAAGCCAATAAGAGAAACGCATATAACATTTTCTTTATATATATTACTATGAATTATAGTAAATTCAAAGCCGCACTGCTGCCTCAGCTCAGAGGGTTCAAATTGCATTTTTTTACCTTAAAAAAAATGGTTAAAAACGGTTTTTTTAATACAACTTAAAAACTATTGATTTTAGAAAAAAAAGATATATAATTAAAATTGATGGTCTAATAAAACTACGTCAGTTTTTTTTATAAAATATTTTGTAGCCCTTTTAGTTTTTAAGATATTAACGATTTTAATTTTATATAAAAACGCAAATATCTCAAAAACTAAAAGAGTTACGAAAAAATGTAATAAAGAAAAAATATGCCTTTTAGTAAGCTTTATGAAAAAGGTTATATACACATTTTTAATAGAGTAAGTAATAAAGGAGATATAAGCAAAAAAGTTATTCTGGCAATTAAAAATTTCGCTAATATATTTTTTTTTTGGTAAAGTAAGTATCCCGGTTCCAATCCATCGAAAAATTAATCCAAAATATTTTATTTATTGAACGAAACAAACTAATAACATGTGCCTCGAGGCAATGGGGGATAACCTGGTAGCAGGGATATTTTATTTAATTTTTTTTGGTCATATAACTGTACCCATTTGGATGTACTTTAACTAAAATAAAATTTAGATTTATTTATTTGAAGAAAATAATAATAAGTACCTCTTCTGTCTGGGTGTTATATACCTGGCAGGACGCTTAACATTTCTCGATCTTCTATGCTACTATGTGTATAGCTTATCCTTTAAATATTTTTATTATCGATTTAAATAAGAATATTAATTATTTAAAAAAACAGTTACTCGTTCAGAATGATTTTAAGAAAATTTTAATCATATTTTAAACATGAATTTTTTTGTTTTTTTTTTCAGTTGAATTAATGTGTAAACTTTAATTTGATTATATTTTAAAGTAGTAAATAAATGGGTAAATAGCATAATTTAAATAAGAATGGCTTTAAGCCTAGAAGAAGTAGATAGCTTGATAAGAGAAATGTTTTAAAAGTTTAATGCTAAATAAACTATAAAAAAAAATTTGATGTAAAAAATATGATTAAAATTTTCACAAGATCATTCTGAACGAGTAACTGTCCTTATAAATTATTAATCTTACTATTTAAATCGATAATAAAAATATTTAAACGATAGGATAAATAAAGAAAGCACTTTTTTTCAATTAAACATAGTTTAAATTTTATTTTAGTTGAAGTTTCAAGTAATGGGTACAGTTATTGGATCAAAAAAAAAAAAAAAAAATATATGTGTATAATTATGTTTTATGCAATAAATAGAATATTTTTAATTAATTTTTAGATAAATCGGAGCTAGTATACTTACTTGTACCATAAAATATTGTTATTAGCGAAATTTTTAATGGCCAAAATCACTTTTTTGCTTATATCTCCTTTATTACTTTTTTTAATAAAAATATGTATATAACCTTTTTTATAGAACTTACTAAAATACATATTTTTTGTTTATTACATTTTTTTGTAACTCTTTTGGTTTTTGAGATATTTGCGTTTTTATTTTAAATTTAAATCGTTAATATCTTAAAAACTAAAACGGCTACAAAAAAATTTATAAAAAAAACTGACGTAGTTTTATTAGACCATCAATTGTGATTAAATACCCTTTTCCTAAAATCAAAAGTTATCGAGTTATATTAAAAAAAGAACTTGAAACCGCTGAGCTGAGGCAGCAGTGCGGCTTTGAATTGACTATTGTTCATGGTAATATAAAAAAAAATGTTTCATGCGTATCTCTTATTGGCGTGGTTTTTTTGCGGTGGCCTCCCGGACTAAATTTCCCTAGCTTGCTTTAACCTCCAACCACTCTGCTTTAGGAACGAGATCGCGCATTCAACGCAATATTCGAAGCCGTTTTTTTTTAAGTTTTCGCCACAATTATATAGAAATAAAGATATACAAGTTGTAAAAAAAATTTCAAGTTTAATAACCCGTTTACAAAATTCAAATCGGACAAATACTGTTAATACGCTGAGTCGTCCAAAATATTACTGCAAAATATTCAAACTGCGATTTAAAAAAAAAAAACACCAGTCGGACGGCGTCCGCCATTTCAACACTATTATTACAAATAATTATTTTCCGAAAAGCAGCTTTTCAACTTTAAAAGGGCCCGCAGTTATGAATTTTTTAAAAAATGGTCAATTTTAGCGACTTTTCCCTGCGAAAAATGCACCGATTTGGTGTAACAAAAGACCATTTTGTTTGTTTTTTAAATCTTTAGAAAAGTCCCGTGGACAGTATCACAATTAAATTACAATCTTGGGACAGTCCACGAAGGCTGATGCCTAAGTACTAACGTACTGTGAGTGTCTTAGGTGTTGTGAGAGGGAGTTTGTTCACACGGGACTTAAATATTTGGAGACTGGGGGGAGAACTTCTGCGGGCAACAGGTTACATAGTCTTGACACTCTAGGAATGAAGGAACGAAGAAAGCGAAAAGTTCGGGGCCTCTTTAATTGAAGTGTAAAAGGATACATAAAAGTTGCACTACGTGTTGCTCTGTTGGGAGCTGCCAGAGGAGAAATTATACTGGCCAACTCATTTGAGCAGAAGCCGTGAAAATACCTATAGAAGAGCGACAGATCCTCTACAGCTCGAAGGTAGGCAAGAAGAGGAAGCCTTTCTGTAAGCGAGGGATCATTAATAAGATGAACAGCTTGTCTTTGAATGGAGTTCAGAATGCTAAGCGTTGTAGGGGACGCCATACCCCAGACATGAGAACAATATTCTAAAGAGGGTCTGATTCGGGATACATACAGCTTTTTTATGAAAAAAAAAACACAGAAAAGCTAGCTTTTGTACAGATTCTGTTTTTTTATGTCCTATGTAACACTTTTTAAAATATGCTACTAGTGGTTTGCTGTTAAATTTTAATTACCAAAACAGCTTTTATTTTTTCTATCTGTAAACTGTACTAAATATTCAGAACTACCGATAAAATCACAGATAATTTCTCGAGCCAGTGTTTAAAAAAATATTTTTGGTCCTCTTTTTTGAAGGATTTAGCGGCAATTTTTGCGAATTGTCTTGACATAAAAATTATTTAAAAAATTGTCGTAGACCATTAGAACCGTCTAATGAATTGAAAGCAAAGATTTAAATGTTTTTGATATTTTAAAATTTAATTTAGGGGTTAAAAAGAGGAGGGTGTATGTTTGAAAACAACCCTGTATATTCAGGGCTATTCCTGTGCTGGGCTTTATATACTTTCCCTACTATTTTGCCTCTTGGGTCTTGGCTTTTAACAGTTTAATACAATATGATTAAGTGATCTGCCCCTTTTGAGAGAAAATTTAAATCTTAAATCGACCATTATATTTTCAACATCTGGGGAAATTTCTCAAGAAAATAGTAATTTCCTTTAGTACTTGTAGGTGTATGTACTTGTAGGTATATTTTAGTAGTAATACCTAGAAGTTCAGAAAAAATGTTCTTTAAAGTAACAGTTATTTATACATGGTGTCCGGAAAAAACGTGTACAAAGCCTGACGTTAAGAGAGGTCGACGTAAGCCAACTTGGTTATATCCCGAATTATTTCGCTTAGCCGGCACCCGGCTTGCAGGTAGTTAACAATATTTCTTTCTGGTTAAACAACGCATCCAACGACACACCTACCTCACGTAAGCTCATAATTCGCCCCCTCTCAAAATTATCAAGCAAACGAATATGACCAAGTCTACGCATTCGAAGCATATTGTCTGTTAAAATAATGTACTTAAAAAAAAAACTCTTTAAATGTCAAATCACAAATGTGAGCAAAAGTTCGTAAATTTTTAGTTGGACAGGTCCAAGAACAGTCTAAAAAACAGACCAGATTAGCCGTAGTTTAGGCAGAAAATTTAATCATCTTTAGTAGACTAAAAATTTCGCTTGTACAAAATTATTAAAACGGCATTATACATACTAGGTGTTTACCTTTCTTTTTCACTTAGTATAGTTGCACATTTTGTGTTTTTTCAGTAATAAATATAAAATGGCGAATAACCAATAAATCAAAAATGATATTTTGTATTAAAGCAATCAAATCCGAAAAATTATTAAAAATCATCGCTCGAAATCGCGCCACATATTCCTTACCGATGTTTTACGTGGCGGAAATTATTTTCACCCGTACCTTATGCCTGAACCTGCAGACGCCGCAGCCGCTGCGTCGTATTCTCCGAACGCACTAGAGCGATATATTTTTCCGCCTTTGGCCAGTAAGATTTGATTCGTTGCATGGGTTATCGTTTTACTCGTTAATGCCTTGCTTTCGCCTGTTTAAATAATATAAGGAATGGCAAATAATGTACAGATTTTTTTAAACGGCGAGTTTTCCCGACTTTCGCTCACTGACAAAGGATATATAAAATCGCTTGCTAAATCTATTCCATGCTGAAGCTTACTCAAGCTGATAAATCTACGTACGGCGGTTGTTATATAAGGTATTTAAAAAAAAACGCTTAAAAGAAATAAATCGATAAGCGGCTCTGACACATTAAACGCCTTATTTGGTTTTTCGTGTTTATTGTTTTATTCAGACGGGACTGACCATAGAAAATACTTTGTATTAATATAAAAAACACCAAAAAATGTATTGCCCGATGTTCTTTTTTTAATTAACCCCCCGCCACTGCTGTTGATAGACTTTCCATTATTTTAAAATTTTTACAGAGTTACCACCCTACAAAATAAAACTGACATATACAAATAAAAAAAAATAGGTCATGTTACATTTATTTTAAATTAATCATTTAACCTGATAAAAAAAATAAACCTGTATCAACTTGGAATTTCCCGCTATCTAATAGATTACACTTGCATTTATAACAGGGGATTAAAAATAGGAAAAAACCTGTACCTAAATCAAATATTATTTTATTATAGACAGGATAGGAAAATCTTTGTTCCCGAAATATTTACTTAAGATTTTAGTTTAAACACTAATATTGTAGTGTCAACGAACTGATATTTATAAATACTTAGTTGTCTCTGCGTGTGAGAAGTCAGGATACTTAGGGCGTTTTCACAAATGATGCACCATTTACACCGCTATGTTGAGGTTTCTTTGAAAGTTCCAAAAATACATTGTTTCTTTTAACTAAAATAAAATATGAACCTACAAAAATAACCCTTGCTACCAAGCTTGTCTACATTTTTGAGCGGAGGACATGGACACAAGTAAAAATAACGAAAAATAGTACGAGTTGTTCAATTTTTTTACACAGACATTAATTTTTATTATTTGTTCTATTTTTTACTTTATTTCTGCATTAAATTTTAATAAGTTACATTTCTGTTTTGTTTTACTCTTTTGTTCAAGCCAATCAACCTAAATATGATGGTGCTTGTCACGATATAGTTAATTATTAAACTAACTCACATGCAAGGTTTATCTATTACCTATAAGATGAGCACAAACAAAAAAAAATATATAATTTTTATTCGTTTTAATTAACATTATCTTATGTATATTATTTATATTTTATTATTTTTTTTAGTTTAGTTTTATTTATTTTTCTTTTTATTTTTTTTTAAAGAGACTCTATTTGGGAGAAATTATCCTCCAAAAAACCTCCACCGCCAAAAGAAACTGCGATAGTTTGCCCTCTACCTCCCAAAAAGAACGAGCCACCATCTAGGATACCAGTTGTTGAGCCTCCTAAACCCCCAAGAACGCCTTCCCCTCAAATTCCTCCTTCTCCTCCATCCCCCCAACCTCAAGTAAGGCCTCAACCGCCCCCACAAAAACCACCAACCCCTTCTTCCCCACTAGTTCAGCCCATAGTTACTCCAAAACCAAAAACCCCAGAGGCAATAAATCCTCCGCAAAAGTTGGATCCTCCACCAAAACCTCCACGCTCTCCTTCTCCTCACCCCATCCGAGCAGAAGTTTTTGACGATATTGAATACGAAGAAGAAGAAAGTGAGGAAAGTAGCGATCCAGAAGAAGAGGACTCAGTATTAGCCACTCCCCAAAGAAAACCAGTCGCGAAAACAGTCAATGAGTTCATTGATAGAGAGAAGACTTCTTAAAAACTTTGACTTTTTTGTTTTTTTTTCAAAAAGAGTCATGTATACTTGGTTTTTAAAAACAAGAATATAAATATTCCTGATTTATTTAAGTACATTTTTATTAGCTTGGAGTTGTTGGAGATTATGGGATCCCAACTCGTTTTATTAAAATTTAATATTGACAAGAGGTCTAACAATAAAGGACAATACATTTAAATTAATGATGCAAGTTTACTACAAAAAAAAATCATTGTTGAAATACCTCCTATATAAAAAATAAAATATATAGACACATTTAGTTCATACTTAAATTATTATTTATTTGGGGTAAGCCAACTTGCCCACAAAAGCCCAGCATTATCTTTTAAACACTGAAGTTTTTTTTGTATACATTTACGTTTATTTCTTTATATTAAAAATCATTTATACATGTTGTGCCTAAACATTGTGCCTACAATTAATTTTGTTTAAAAATGTATATTATTCTTATTCGAAGTGATATTACAACTCTTTTTAATGATATTTGATGTTTATTTATATAAATATTTACATTAATACCTAATATTACAGAGTCTGTGTTAATTTGGAAAGTTAAGAATTTACGTTTATTTTAATAAAATTTGGAAGAAATATATATTCTTTTTATTTATGTTATGCTAGGCAAGGCATGGCTGGTCGCTTGAAAATTATTAAAAAATTGCAATGAAGTGAGAACTTGCCCTATTTAAGAGATGTTTTTACAGTTTGAAAATTTCTTCGTAAAATTTTTGTTATTGCAATTTTTCTTTAATACAGTTTTATTTAGAATGTTTACAGTTTGAAATATATTGCTGCAATTTATTTTGACAATAAAAATAACCAACTTGATTGTAAAAAAAGAAATGAAATATTTCTTAAGATTTTAAATAAAAAAAGAATGCAAAAATGAATTGTTATTTATAAATTTATTTTAACCAACTCTCGACTGATTGAAAGTAGGTAAGTTATTTGTATACCGTTAAAATATTTTAAGGTTGCTACCTTAAAATAGCTGGACAGCTGCATGAAAAATATTGTCTGCCGCATTCTTCTTGCAAGAAAAAAAATTGTTGCAATTTTTAAAAACTAAAAAGCACGCGTGCGCATATATAAAATTTGCTGTAAAAAAATCACGCAAGACATTTTTTAAGTTGTAAAAACACCTTAAGGGTTATTGCTGTAATTTGCTTTGACCATAAGGTTTATCAACTTACTGAAATTTGTGAACAACTTGCATATTTTATTTTAATCAATGCTCCACGCTTTTTTTACGTTAAGGTAACTGTATACCTTCAAAATATATTAAGGTTGATATCTTGGACCAAAAAATTGCAACAAGAAAAATTTTACGCAAAAATACATTTAAACTACAAAAACACATTAAAACAAAATAAAAATTGCATTAGCCAAATGAAATATTCGAATCTGCGCATGTGCGCAATTATAGTGGCAGCAATTAGTAAAAAAAAGTTAACTTGTTTGATACGAATTGGTTATCGGTTACAAACTTTGTATGTCTGTTTTTATTAAATGTTAAAAAATGGGTTATAGAAACATAAATGTCTTTGAAAGAAGAGCTCATAACAAATATAGTTTTGTATTTATTGAAAACGTTTACTAGCCGTTTTGTTGAAAAACAATATATTTTAATCATTTTTATAATACTCCAAAAAAAGCCATAACAAAAAAAGAAATAATTGCTACAGGCTCCTAAATATGATACCTATCTTATCAGGAAAAAGTAATTAATGACGTAAAACTGATTAACAAACAAATTATTATTTCTATGAAACACTGCGAAGTTTTAAGTTAAATGCACTATAAGTGGTCTAATTCAAAATTTCAAGAGTATTTTTTTCTTTACTCATTACTATTACTCAGGAATGAAAATTTTGGACAAATTCGAAATATAATAGCCTGGGAGGCCACCGCAAAAAACCTGGCCAATGAGAGATAGGAATGAAACATTTTTTTTTATTACTTTCGTGAAAAATCGGTTTTTTCAATATAACTTAAAACTAATTATAGAAAAAAAAGGCTATAATTAAAATGAATGGCCCAATAAAACTACGTAATTTTTGTTTAATATTTTTTGTAGCTCTTTTAGTTTTTGAGATATTACCAATTTAAATTTAAAATAAAAACGCAAATATTTAAAAAATATATTTTAAAAACTAAAAAAGCTACGAAAAAATGTATTAAACAAAAAATATGCTTTTTAATAAGCTCTATAAAAAAGGTTATATACACATTTGGAGAAGCCAAAACCGGCAAGTTATATGGAGTGGTCAGTGTCGAGACTCTGGAGTCTAGTTAAGAAGACGGGCTTGGACAAGGTACTCTAAAGAACGATAGGAGAAACCACAATAAATCTGGTAAGGTTGCAGTGGTGGAGGTAATTTTTCGCCATCTCCGCTCAAATAATCTAATTTAATCTAATCTACACATTTTTAATAAAATAAGTAATAAAGGAGATATAAGCAAAAAAGAGGTTTTGGCCAAAAATTTCGCTAATAACAATATTTTTTTGGTACAAGTAAGTATACCAACTCCGATCCATCTAAAAATTGATTCAAAATGTTCTATTTATTGAATGAAACTAACTAGACACATGTGCCTCAAGGCAATAGGGGATAACATGGTGGCACAGATATTTTATTTTTTTGTCCAATAACTGTACCCATTTCGATCTACTTGAAACTCTAACCAAAAGAAAATTTAAACTCCATTTTATTGAAAAAAAAACAATAAGTGCCTCCTCTATCTGGGTGTTATATACCTGGCAGGACGCTTAACATTTCTCGATCACCTATGCTATTATGTGTATTATAGCTCATCGTTTAAATATGTTTATCGATTTGAATAATAATATTAATAATTTATAAAGATAGTTACTCGTTCAGAATGATCTGAAGAAAATTTTAATCATATTTTTAACATCAAAAATTTTATAGTTTATTTAACGTTTAACTTTTAAAACATTTCTTTTATTAATCTATCTACGAGTACTTCTTCTAGGCTGACTGTCAAATAATAGCTACATAGGACATAGATTAAAGGCAAGCGTCCTGCCAGATATATAGCACCTACATAGACGTAGCACATATTTTTTTTCGGTTGAATTAATGTTTAAACTTTAATTTGATTATATTTTAAAGTAGTAAATAAAAAGGTTAATACAATAATTTGAATAAGACATGCTTTAGGCCTAGAAGAAGTAGCTATAGCTTAATAAGAGAAATGTTTTAGAAGTTTAACGCTAAATAAACTATAAAAACAAATTGTTTGAAGGAAAAATATGATAAAAATTTTCTTAAGATCGCTATGAAAGAGTAACTGTCTTTATAAATTATTAATATTATTATTTAAATCGATAATAAAAATATTTAAACGGTAAGCTATACACATAGCAGCATAGGAGATCGAGAAATATTAAGCGTCCTGCCAGGTATATAACATCCAGATTGAGGAGGCACTCTTTTTTAAATAGAGTTTAATTTTTTTTTATTAAAGTTTCAAGGGGATCGGAAGAAGTACAGGGATCAAAAATAATTAAATAAAATATCCGTGCCACCATGTTATCCCCCATTGCCTCAAGACACGTGTGTATTAGTTTATTTCATTTAATAATTAAAATATTTTAAATCAATTTCTAGATGGAAAAAATTTTATTAGCAAAATTTTGGCCAAAATTACTTTTTTGCTTATATCTCCTTTACTACTTATTTTATAAAAATGTGTATATAAGCTTTTTCACAGAGCTTATTAAAAAGCCCATTTTTTGTTTTATCCATTTTTTCGTAGCTCCATTAGTTTTCAAGATATTTGCGTTTTTATTTTAAATTTAAATCTTTAATATCTTAAAAGTAAAACAGCTACAAAAAATTTTATTAAACAAAAATAAGGTTGTTTTATCAGACCATTTATTTTGAATATAAAACTTTTTTCTTCTAAAATCAATAGTTATTGAGTTATATTAAAAAACCGATTTTTCAAGAATTTTCCTAGGTAAAAAAAATGCAATTTGAACCCGCCGAGTTGGGGCACCAGTGCGGCTTTGAATTAACTTTAGTTCATAGTAATTTAAAAAAAAAATGTTTCATGTGTATTTCTTATTGGCCAGCTTTTTTGCGGTGGCCTCCTGGACTATAAGACTATTTATTTTATACTTTTTTACTACCCTTTGTAAATTAATGCGATGAACATAAATCAAGTTAGCGCGAATTACATTGCGCGAAACTTTCTCGCGCATCTGATGAGCACGTCAAATCTCGCCTTGTGTAAACTTGTCTAGACCCACGAGTCACGATGCGCGACGATGATTCAGGGCGAGGCAACACTGAATCGGTTTTTGGTCCGCATTAAAGGTGATTCGCTCTGCTATCTTCGCAATGAACCAAAATCAGTTAATTTTATTTAAGAAAAACTAATGTCTTACATCTTTCTTTGTTGATTCGCGCATCATATTCGCGGGAGTTTTTATGTCGTTGTTCGCGAGGATGATGCGCAATGTAATTTTGACTTTGGACGTTTTGTCTTATTTGTTTGGAAGGTCGCTTCTAATGCGACGGATCAAGATGCGGCTTAACACCTTCGACTTTTGGAGAGACGCAAAAATGCGACAAAGATGTAAAACCGCTACATGACCTAAGCGACCGATGCGACTTGTTTTAGGAGAGATATATTTATAATAGGGGTAAATCTGTTAAGAAACACGTCAAATCTAGAAATGATATTGGAAGGTCATAAATCGAGATGAAACCTTTTGCATTTTCATTAAAAACAGATCAACTACAAAGTGTCGGAAAGAAATAGCGGATCCTATGAAAAATTGTGTTTTTTATCCCATTTTTCACCCTTTTAACTCCCAAGCATAAAATTATTTTAAAAAAAATTATTTTCCATATTTAATGGTTCATATAGATTTTAGGTCACTAAATTAGAATATGATATTAAAAATAAAATTTGAGGGCTTAGAAGGACCGAATCCACCCTTTTTTACTCCCTACACCCCTAAAAGATACATTTCCCTAAAAAAAAGTTTTTTCCTCATATTTAATGGTACATATAGATTTTTTGGGCTACTGAATTTAATTCACCCTTTTTTCAACCCTACACCCATAAAACATTCATTTTGCTTAAAAAAATCTCCCCATTTTTAATGGTACATATAATTTTTTTGGGCCACTGACTTCGAATATGATATTAAAAATTACATTAGAGGTCTTAGAAGGGCCAAATCCACCTTTTTTTTACTCCCTACACCCCTAAAACATACATGTCGCTTAAAAAAGTTTTTTCCTCATTTTTAATGGTACATATAGGTTTTTTGGGCTACTGAATTTAAATATGATGTCAGAAATTATAATATTTTCATCCCTCTTACTTAAAAAAAGCTAAAAAATATTTAAAAATCACATTTCCGTTGTAAAATTACCCGTAAAATTTAAATCTGCCATTTTTTTGCAATGCATTAATGCGACTCAAAAAATAATAAAATAAAACGCAAAAACACAAAAGAAATTAGAATAGAATTAAAGTTTATAAAAAAAGAAGAATTTTAAGACATGTAAAACAAAAAAAGATACCCTTTTAAAGAAATTCGTATTTAAAAAAAAATCCCGTTTCTCATTTTTTTGGAGCCGCTTTTAATATTTATCAAAAAAAAATAAGGACAGATTTGTATTTTCCGGAAAATTTAATCCAACCCCTTGTATATGGTTTCTGACTTGAGATTTGAATTCAACGAGGAATAAACCTACATCATCCGTTTAAATTAAAAAAGACGGTAATTTTAGAAAAAATGATGTCTCTATGGTAAAAGGAACTAAAATGGGGGTACATTTAGTGGCCCAAAAAAACCATATGTACCATTAAAAATGGAAAAAAAACTTTTTTTGCGAAATGTATGTCTTAGAAGCCCTCACATGTAATTTCTAATATCATATTCGAATTTAGTGGCCCCAAAAAACTATATTTACCATTAAAAATGGGGAAAAACTTTTTTTAGCGAAATGTATGTTTTAGGGGTGTGGGGGTAAAAAAAGGATAAATTTAGCCCTTATTAGCCCGCCAATGTAGTTTATAATATATTCGAATTTAGTGGCCCAAAAAACCTATATGAACCATTCAAAAATGAAAAAGAAACGTTTTTTTTTTTTAATTTTATGCTTGGGGGGTAAAAAGGGTGAAAAAATTGGGTAGGATCCATTATTTCTTTCTGACACTTTGTAGTTGATCTGTTTCTAAAGAGAATGCAAAAGGTTTTAACTTGATTCATGTCCTTCCAAAATCATTTAACGGTGAATTACAAATTTACCCTTACTATTATGCGACAATCGCATAAGATATCAAAACC
Source organism: Listronotus oregonensis (assembly GCA_019359885.1). Taxonomy (NCBI): domain Eukaryota; kingdom Metazoa; phylum Arthropoda; class Insecta; order Coleoptera; family Curculionidae; genus Listronotus; species Listronotus oregonensis. The sequence goes on along the minus strand of JAHBCN010000355.1, from coordinate 61,824 downwards.
AAAGTAAGAGCAGTATACAGGGTATTTCAATTAAAACTTTCATTTGGATTTTTCTTGAAATTAGACGCATCTGAAATACTTCCATAAAAAATTGTTCACTTAAAAAATTTCAACTGGCTATGATTTTTAAAAAACATAGATAATTTTACCAAATTTGGGATTTGACGATAACATTTGATCAAATCCACAAACAAAAAACCACAAATAAATTTGCTTTTGAAACATAGATTTTTTCCTGGGAGCGCTGAAAAAAAAACAACTTTTTTGGGAAATTCCAAAGTGAATATTTTCTTTACCAAAGTGTTCCCCTTAAGGCCAATAGCATCTGGTATATATGGTACGGGTCCCATGTCCCGCTCGCCACTGTCCTTTGGCGTTATCTAAAGAAAGCAGTTTATGAAAAACCCATAGAGGAATTAGCTGATTTAAATAATATTTTTGCATGATAGTGGTATTAGTAGACGTACACTTATAAAAGTTACACGTCACAGACTACTTAAAAACTTTGATGCAAAGCAAAAGGAAACAATTTTGTACAATAGCAAAGATAATACTACTACGAATAGATGGTTCATTTAAATGGGGCGTTTTGAATCAGTTCGAAGATATCAATGCTTCCGTAAATGCGAATAAAATTAAGTCGGTAACCCCTGCCCCAGCGAAACAAACCGTGCGACATTGCCAATGTCTGTCGCTTGTACCTTATTCGGAACACGAAGTAGCGAAAGCGGGCGGCTAAACGGATTGTGTTTTTCTAGTCGCGTTTCATCACGCCAATAGTAAAGGCCTGCCGGCAACACTGTTTAACTTTCGTTCAAGGATAGCGCGAAAATCTCTCGATGGACATCGACTCGCGTTAGCCAAAGTCCATTAGGGGTATCAAAAATATAGCATTGAATGGTTCATCTTATCCGTAGTAGTATTATCTTTGACAATAGTATACGATACGAATTTATTTTTTAAAATGTACCGGGTGTTCCACTAAGAGAGGTAGTCGGCTATACCTCAGAAACTACTATAGTATAACTTTCGAAAAAAAAATTTTTAAATAAAAGCGACCAAGAGAAATTGCTGAAAATTATTTTCAAGTCTGTGGGATGGCCGCTAGGGGGCGTAAGGGTAACGTCAAAACATAAAAATATATATTTTTCAAAAAAATATCAAATAAAGTGTGTCGATAAGTGGTACTATTTTAATCTTTAATGTTTTCTAAACAAAAAAGCTTTAGGTGTAATTTTTGTCAGTTCTAAAATAAAGTGGTGGGGGAAGGTTAAAGTTTAATTTAGAAAAGTGCTAATAACTCCGGTTTGCTTTAACCGAATTTAGTGAACTTGGTCTCGCTTAGAAGAGCATTTTAAACATTATTTTCAGGTGTATAAACTATTGCCACACTTATCTCACAAACGCCGCTAGAGGGCGTCAAGGTAAAAACTAACTTATTTTACGAAATTTTTTGAAAAAATTTAAATACAATGATATATACCTTTTTATATATTTATAAAAAGAAAAAAATCCCAACAAAACGGCAAAAACCGCAATTTAATATCTCTTTTAAACCGAATATATTAGCAAAAATATAAATACGACATAGAGACGTAATGCATTTAACGACACAATGTTTTCTACTAGGCCGATTTCTTTAGGTAAAAATTAAATTTATAAATTTTTACAAAATTTAATGACATACAGCATGTTTTTACTTATTTAAACCCATTTAACGATATTAAACAACATTAGATAATTACCAACCTATTACTTATTATTACTTATCAAGTTAGCTTTGAAAACAAAAGGATGCTGAAATATCAAAAAACCAACAATTTTTATTTCAAAATATAAAAATAATATTTTGAAATAAAAATTGTTGGATTTTTGATATTTCAGCATCCTTTTGTTTTCAAAGTAACTGATAGGACCACGCTCGATGGATTATTACAGTTATAGGTTGGTAATTATCTAATGTTGTTGTATTGTGTTCTTTAAAAATGCCTTTGTTGCTTGAGGATTAAACTCTATATAAGCTAAAACGTTGATAACATTTTCCTCAGTTCTACGGCGTCTGCGGTGTAAGGGGCGAAGAACACTTCCCGTGGTACGAAAACGATTTGCTAAACAAGTGAACATTGTGCTGCGGGCTGCCGAACCGGCGCGGCGTCTCTGAGGATATCTCAATGCATACAGCCTTGCAGCTATTGTCGCATTTTGTAGACACTTAAAATAAATTGCAATAATATCAACTGCTTCTTTAAGCAACAAAGGCCTTTTTAAAGAACACAATAGCACAACACTAAAAATAATATTTTGAAAAAAAATTGTTGGATTTTTGACATTTCAGCATCCTTTTGTTTTTAAAGCTAACTTGATAAGGGACCACGCTCTATGGATTATTACAGTTATAGGTTGGTAATTATATAATGTTGTCTAATATCGTTAAATGGGTTAAAATAAGTAAAAACTATGTAGTATGTCATTAAATTTTGTAAAAATTTCTAAATTTAATTATTACCTAAAAAAATCGGCCCAGTAAAAAACATTGTGTCGTTAAATGCGTTACGTCTCTATGTCGTATTTATATTTTTGCTAATATATTCGGTTTGAAAAGAGATATTAAATTGCGGTTTTTGCCGTTTTGTTGGGATTTTTTTTCTCTATATAAACATGTAAAAAGGAATATACCATTGTATTTAAATTTTTCAAAAAATTTCGTAAAATAAGTTAGTTTTTACCTTGACGCCCTCTAGCGGCGTTTGTGAGATAAGTGTAGCAATAGTTTATACACCTAAAAATAATGCTTAAAATGCTCTTCTAAACGAGACCAAGTTCACTAAATTCGGTTAAAGCAAACTTCTAAGTTATTAGCACTTTTATAAATTAAACTTTAACCTTCCCCCACCACTTTATTTTAGAAGTGACAAAAATTACACCTGAAGCTTTTTTATTTAGAAAACATTAAAGATTAAAATAGTACCACTTATCGACACACTTTATTTGATATTTTTTTGAGAAATGTATATTTTTATGTTTTGACGTTACCCTTACGCCCCCTAGCGGCCATTCCACAGACTTGAAAATAATTTCCAGCAATTTCTCTTGGTCACTTTTATTTAAAAAAAAATTCCCGAAAGTTATACTATTAGTAGTTTCTGAGATATAGCCGACTACCTCTCTTAGTGGAACACCCGGTACTATTTAAATAAAACATCCTATTAAGTTTTATTTCAATAACAGAAACGCTGTGTTAAAAAAATCAATCTAGAAACGGTTTCTGGAAGACACATTTCCGAGTAAAATTATGTGAATCACTTGATAAAACGTACTCATAGGAAATTATTAGCTTTTTCGATGTTGCCTCAAATATTCTTATTAAAAGTGTGATATAATAATTAACTTTGTATTTCTCTTAATTTACTGGACTAATTAATTTGGTAAATATAAAAAAGTCTTACCATTAAAAGTACTTTTTCGTTTCAATATCTAAAGTGCTCGAAATCGAATAGCATCTTCTTAGCGTCGTGACAATGATTAATGGACGTCGAATAACGCAGTTTAATCATATTTACCAATTCGAATTTGCAGAACTGAAGTAGGAATTCTTTCGAAGAAATTGGCGTTGCGAATTTTAAGGGAAATGCCCTGTATAATTTGTAACATAGCAAATCTACGTCAGCTACAAATTTAATAGAATTGATTATAAGCATACTAAGGATTTTAAATAAAATCGCCAGATAGGTAATTAGTTTTAGGTTTTTTTTTCGCAGTAATGACAAAGTTTACAGCATAAACATATAAGTGGAGTCACTTGGGCAGGACAACCATTTAACAGTGGTATCTGTATCAGTGTTTGAGAGTGCCCACATTGACCGGTGTGATTGCAAACATAAGCTAATGGAAATAAAACGCCACTTTCCTAAAATTGTTTTGTCTTCTAATTGTTTTTAACTTATGTTATAATATAGTAGTAGTCTAATATCTTTCTTCAATTTAAATACATCGAAAAATTATGGAGCTTTCATGGAAAGAGATTTGATCCTCGCTTCATAAAATGAAGTGAATTTATTGCGTCATTTTTTAAGCGTAATTCGTCTCCTGAAGCAGAGGATCATTTTACCGTGTTGCAAAATTTCAATTAATTTTCGATCTACTTTCAAAAAACGTCAAAATTAATTTCCCTGAATGTTTTTAAAATTATTGATATTAGGGACACACATGAAATGTAAAGGTTTTATAATTTCTATTGAATTTGCGGTAGGCTCTAGGTGAAACATTGTAACAAATTTAATTTAAAATTAAACACTCGGTGTAAAGTTTCACAAATTTTTATTCAGATAGATCTGACACGTGTTTCGGTCTCACGACCATTTTCAAAGATCTTTTTAAGAAGAATGAGCTTAAAAATAAAATAAAATTATCTTAAACTTACACAGATGGCCTATAGTAAACATTTTATGGCACTAAATTATTTTGATGCGTCTAAGATGGGCGTACCTACAAAATCTGTTTGAGTATTTGTTAAGTTGTCTTTATTGCTTATAGATTTCTTAATGGCCAAAATTTCCAAATAATCCATTTGTTTACCCTTCTGAATGTTATGTAATAACTTTACATCCCCATTATTAAAAAAATGATTATTGTCTATGCAGTGTTCCGCAAAACCGGTATTTCTCTTGCTGTGTAGAATTGAATTTCTGTGTTCTTTTATTCTATCCTGTAAAGAACGCCCTGTTTGCCCTATATAGGTTGCGTCACACTCATTACAACATATTTTATATATTCCGGATTGTTGATTCTTAGGACTTTTTTCTTTGTTATTTACTAAAACCCTTGCCAAATTATTTTAGGTTTTATATTTTTTTCAGATTTTATTTCTGCCGTTTCGTGTTATGGCCATCACCATTAACTTACTTTTTTAAATACGGACCTGGATTTTTTATTTCATATTTTGGAAGTACTTTAAACCAGAAATTTTATCATCGGGAAATGTATTTACTTTACTAAACAAAAACACTAAGATCTTAGTAAATTAGTTAATATTTCTGTAAGGTAGGTATCTTAAATAGTGTTGCAAAGTAAATAATAAAAAAGTATGGTAAGTTGATGCCAGTAGGCCCTTAAAAAAGTTTAAACATCAAAATCTACTACCTATTATAATTGTTCTGTTTGTTATTTAAAAATAGTGTACACTATTTTACACATTTTTTACGTAAGCGCTTTTATGAAAGGTGTATTTTAGGACTACGTGTGTAGAAAAAGTGTAAAACAGTGTAAAATATTTCTGAATAAGAAACAGACCTAATATGTATTAGTAAGACGTCTTCCCCAAAGTAGGCTTTGAAACAAATTTAAAAAATCAGCAGATATTTAACATGTGTTAAATTAATTTTATGTCAGTGTTTTTTACAAATTAAGTCATTTTTACCACTTCTAAGTTTTTAAAATCGAGTTCTAAAATAATGAAAAGTCACATATGATATTTTTTTGCCAAGGCATTTTGTAATGCTACTAACGCGCTTCAAATGCATCAAAGTTTGTACCCGAAAAGAAGAATGTCCCATCTCAAAATATTTGCAAAATTGGAAAGAATAATGTGAAAGTAAGGATCTTTTAAAAAGCCTCAAAAATGAATTTCTACTGTTACAATGGAAGGGGGAGAGAACAATACCAACGTGTAACGTTTTGCTTTGATTATAGTTTGAAATTTAAATAAGTACTTTGCGATATATTTTTTTTAAGGATATGTACATTATAATATGTTAAAAGCGGGGAAGTTTTTCTAACGAAAATAGAAAAGGAAACTATCGTGTTAAAAGAATTTAGATCAACTCAATATAAAAATTTGGCTGGCATGTAACGAAATTACTCCTAGGCTAGGATGTTAGAAAGAATATAAAAAAAATAAATTCGAAAAATGTTTATGAAGCAATAGCGGTCATTTCGAACACTTATTATAGTTGCATTTACCTTTTTTTTAACTGTTTTCAAGTTTATGTTTAAATATTATTAACAAGTTTTTGTTTAATGAAACTGTTAAAACTTTTCTGTTACTTTTGCCTAATCTTTTAATTATGCATACATATTTTTGGTCTAAATAATATTTATGTTTATAAATGATATGCTAAAGAGGCAGTGCTACATAAAGCACATTTTTTAAAGTTTTCCGATGATAAAGTTTTAGCACCGAAACGTAGGAAATCATTATGGTGAGATATGAGGTTGTATAGCAAATTTAATTGAATCTTAAAATATAAAGTACAAAATCTAGGTCCGTTTTTTAAAAAAAGTAAGTTGGACAGAATACGAAACGTCAGAAATTAAATCTGAATACACCGTGCTGTAGAGCGGAAAAAATACAATTTTTTTAGATTTAAAGTGTGTCCCTTAAACCAATAGTTCTTAAAAATATTTAAGGAAATTAATTTTGACGTTTTTTTTTTCTAATTTAATGCATCTTAAAAAAGTGAATAAATCTAAATTATTCTTAGTTTTCCAAATGAATGCTTATGGTTTATGACAAATTTAACCGCAGCGTTTGGAGGTCTAAGCTAAGTAGAAAGAGTAAAAAAATGCATTGCTCTACTGAGGCATGTCTGTTGCACTTTTAATTCATTTTTATTATTACGCAAAACCTAGCAAATAACAATAAACAATTGAATGATTTGCCGAAATGTAACCTTCGATTTTAAACTGTGGGAAAATTCTAAATTAATTAAAAAACCTCAAATGAAATAAATAGTTTTTAAGCTAAAAAATCTTATCGATTTTATTTGTTCCAAATATATAAACGTATTATTCCATTTTCATTAATAAAAGGTCACACCCTCCTTAAATTTCATTACTTAAAGGAAAATTTTTAGTAATTTTTTTAAATTTTAATTGATAAATTGCACCAGACTGCAATGAAAAATTTAAAAAACAAACTAGTAATGATAAAAGTTTTGAAGATCGTTTTCAGTGCGACGAATGGAGATGCGACCAGCGACTTTACAATTTCGACTTTTGGAGAGATGCGACAAAAATATTAAAACTCTACACCACCAAAGCAACGCGACGGATACGACGAGATTTAGGAGATTCTATTCTATTCTATCATCATGTTATGGCTTTGGCTGCCAATCTTTTTTAATTCCAGCGCCGTATAGCCAGCACTCCCCTTCCAGTCATATGCTGCGATGTCGCAACATAAGCCTTCCCGGCTTTGTCTATGGAAAATCTGGATAATCGGGCTATGTAGCCCCCAGAAATTCCGACTAATTCTTAACGTAATCGATGAAATGCACAATTAACGGTAGTCAAACCAAGAGCTGCTACAGGTATTGTGTACAACCAGCTTGCTGTCAGTCTGACGTCTCACACTGCGTGCGCAACCTATCCTCCGCCATAGGAAGATGACCTCGTGCACTACGTAAAATGATACAACATCAGAAACTAGGCCTCAACCACTCACTGCGCTTAGCCTCAGAAGAAAGACCCCTATATTAATTGGCGGCGAGTTCCCCTTCGATTTTCACGAGCAAAAGCACTTGTTTTCCGCGCCACTGCGGTCGATTCCAATGAAAAAGCTAAAGCAGCTTCCAAACGCGTGTTCACTTGATGAAAGTCGAAACGGAAGTCCAGATTTAGGAGATATATCTTTATGCGATAATATGACTCTGGTCGCGTATTTTTAAAGGGTGCTGCATTGGGACTATAGAGATGAGTTTAGGAGAGTCACTGGTACTAATAAAAATTACGACGGATGCGTCCAGTGAGACGAAAAGAGATGCGGTTTTACATTTTCGAGTTTTTGAGAGCGCGACAATGCGAAAGCCAAAGCAGCCAATGTGACGCGGTCTAGGAAACAATAGCGCGTTTTAAAGATACGGGTTATTTCAAAAGTTTGGATAGATTATATGTTTTTTTTTTCAAATGGCAGCGAGACTTATACATCAGTCCCGTAATTTTTATTAGGTTTTATTTTCGTAGACCTTCCTCGACCTACTGATTTACTTGTACCATCCAGGCTAATTTTATTTATATTTTTCAAAAATAAAAGGGTTGTGAAACAATCAAAATTTCGGGTTATCACACCTATTTTTAAAACCTATATTTTAGCTCATTCACATCAAATTTTCAACTGGTTGAAAATACCCGAAAATTTAACGTAAGCAGATGTTTTTGCCAAAATTTGTTGACTGACATAAAACATAATTATATAACAATCACATGCTTTTGTGTTTTGCTTATAATTGTTTGAAATTAAAAAGGAAGCGGCGATATACGTGCCAATTTTAATGAAAATTAAAAGAAAAACACATTTTATGTGGAAGAAGTAGGAATCAGTAAAGTTTTTAACCGTGCTCACGTATACCGAGGTTCAGTTAACGGACATCGCTATATGCAAAATACACGATAGTTTTTCATTACAGTTATAGAAATAGGGTAAACAAAAATGAAATTAGATTATTTTAACGTGCATTAATGCAAATTCTTGTTTTTTTTTTAATTGTAGCTTTTTCTATTTGGACTGCCAACGAACGGAAATCCATACAGACAAACAAACTGATGAAAATGGGAATCGGTGTTTTTCATATTACTTTTTTAAAAGTATATATCTAAACAAAATGAGGGTGATACTATACTCCCCCATATAAGGAAAATAAGAAATAAATTAGTTTAGAAAAACAAATGTAGCCTACGCATTTTAAATAAGATTATATTTACTAAGAAGAACCTAACGGTTTGATAGAACAATTTGATACATGTATAAAATTAAAAAAAAACCCATATGGCTATTTCATTAGAAATAACCAACCTTGATCAGTGACAGAGAGTTACAAGTCTATTAAAAGTATGTCTTTTGATGTTTCTCTTTGAGTGTAAGAGGTATATTTTCAGATGTAGTTAAATTAGGCTCTACTATCTTTCACCTAGAGTATATATATATATATATATATATATATATATATATATATATATATATATATATATATATATATATATATATATATATATATATATATATATATATATATATATATATATATATATATATATATATATATATATATATATATATATATATAATATATATATATTTAATATTTAAAATAATAACATAAAAAATTTATTAATAAAAAAAAATAATTATATTAATTTTTATTTATTTATCAATTACAAATTAAATATTTTTATATATTTAAAAGTTCATTTTTAAAATGATAATTGGTGCCGTTTAAAAGAAAAAAAACATAAAAAGTTGCAAAAAAGATTTGGCGGCGCCTTTACTTTTATAATGGCCTTCCTGCAGGTGTCTGTTTTAATGGACCATATAAAAAGCAAAGCCGACTGACAATAAAAATTAAATCTTATTGCTACTTTTTATGTTTTTTTTTTAAAGGGCACCGAATTTTCATTTTAAAATGATCCCACTATATATATATATATATATATATATATATATATATATATATATATATATATATATATATATATATATATATATATATATATATATATATAATATATATATATATATATATATATATATATATATATATATAATATATATATATATATATATATATATATATATATATATATATATATATATATATATATATATATATATATATATATATATACTATCGACGTATTTCAATTACTTTAGATGGTTACTCTTCCAGCTGTCAACAAATTAATGCTGAGGTACTCCAAGGCTCAGTACTGACATCAATTGAATTTATTTTTCACATAAACGATCCTCTCTCTTTACTATAAATGTCTTTAAGCCTCCTCTAGAAAAAACACAGAGTAATGTAGGTATCTTTCCCACAGGACCTTTCTTTAATATTGAGTTAGGGCACCAAAAAAAGTTTATTGCCTCAAAAACACAATTATGTTTGCTAACGCGAAAACAGTTTGCCAATACTCATTCTTTAGTAATGAGCAGCCAAGTTCTGCAAAATAAACGGTCATTATGGGCGTTAATTTCAGGAATGACCTTAACTGTCACAAACACCTTAAATTCATAGCCACAGCACCTTCCAAAAAGCTGGAGTTCCTCTTTGAAGCCAGAAAGTATTTCTGCTATGTTAATCTGTATACTATATATACTATTGGGAAAAAGCTGGAATTACTCTTTGAAGCCAGAAAGTATTTCTCCTTTGTTAATCTGTATACTATATATACTATGTATCCCAAATCAGACCCTGCTTGAAATACTGTTTCCATGTCTGGAGTATCGCAATTCCCAAAAGTCTTAGCATTTTTAATTTCCTCCAAAGACCAGCCGTTCGTAATATTTGACCCCATTCTTACAAAAAAGCTTTATTATCTTGCCCACCGACGAGCTGGAGATTAGGTAGGTATTCTTAAGATTTCTCATGCGAGGAATTAACCAATTTAATTCTTCTTCTTGCAGCTCGCATTAGACTAAGATAGGGTGTCACATCCATGCTTCTCTTTACAGTCCATCTGGAGAAACCCTAAACCACTCTGTTCTTTTTTTCATTCTTAGATTGTCTAGAGTGTGGAATCCGCTGCCTGCCGGGATCTTTCCCTTTAAATCTTCAAATCTTAAGGTCTTTAAATCCCGTCCTTGTAGGTGCAGTTTACTTAAGGCCTTACCTTATTAACCTAAAAGTTGCAATACTAAACATTTATTAGAGTATTTAAAGTTCTAAAACAAAAACAATACATTTATTTATTCAAACTTTTACAACGGTTAACATGAAATCTCATAATATTTTGTGTTTACACACGTATATGTATTTATGTATGATCAAAATATTAAGAAAATGCTTAAACTTTGGTGCCATATGGAGATGGTTACAGAAACATATTTTCAACCTCATTAAATGGAGTATCACGAAAATTCAGTCAATTGTATAATCGAGTAAAAAAGTATTTTCTACTCCATTCACCTTAAAAACAAATCAAATCCAGCCAGCTGGCAAAATCCAATACTTTTTGAAGGTCAAAAGGCTGTTCTGTTCGTGGAAAATTTATTTTGGGTATTTTGACAGTCGGTTACAAAAACCTATAAACCTATAATCTCCACACATTAACTCTTATATAAGCAATTTATTTCTGGCATTTAAATTTAAGTTAAGGTAATTAAATAATTGTCAGATCTTTAAATTTATTTTTGGGACTTTTCTTTCTACTCACTTAAGAGAGGGCCCTAAATGGGTTCAATCTTGTAAAATATCACAAGGAATAAGGAGCTTTTTCGAAGCTAATGTGACTATGGATATGACGTATTTATGCCGTTTAAAGTCAGTCTCAAAAGTAACATTCGCACGATTAAATGACTGTTTGTCCTGCAAAACTTGGCCGTTCACAAGTAAAGAATGAGCATTTGTGCATTTTTTTCGCGACAGCGAACATAAATGTATTCTTGAAGCACTGGGCAAGATTCTTGTGTGCTGTATAAGGAGCATCTGCATTAACCTGTGCTTGTTTTTCAAATCGGGCTTAAAGACTGGCTTGAAAAATTAAATATTGGACTGAAAGATACACCCAGTATTAATTTGGTTAATGGAAATTATTATTTTTTTTTACTTTAATAAAACGTAGAGCTGCATATATTATTAATTGGTAATAATCGGAAATATATCTGATTTACATGTGTTGAGTTTGGAAGAGTTCTGACAGCACAATCACACATATCAGCAAAACTACCGACCAAGAGAATTTCAAAAATATTGCACAGTGGTGTAGAAGGGGGCCATTTTAAACCTACGAAGACTCTGGAAAAGGTTCGTGAAAGGTTCTACTGGCTGGAAAGCCGTGCAGATATGTGAAAATACTGTAATGATCCTAAAATAATCTAAATTTTTGTTTTTTTTTTAGTCTTGATGATCTGATTTTTGGAATATAAAAAGAGTTCTTTAGTTTTTTGCTCACACAATGTTGGGATGGACCAAGGCAAAATGGAAATGTCGTTTAACGTTTCAGTTTCGATTGCAACACCGCATTTACTGTATTCATCAAATTTTTGAATTACGATAAACGTTGTGGCAAAGACACAATTGTTGTCTAACGTCAAACATAGCCATCTGACGAAGGGAGATCAAATATAATCGGAGTCACAGATAAATCTATGTTGTCGAACTTATCCCCATGATTTTTTGTCATATGAAATTAAACTCTTAGTATTAAAAAAAAATAGAATTAGTCTTTAAGAATGGCAAACAATAAAAGGCTAATTTAAAAAAAATATATATGAAAATGCCAAATTACTCTCTTTTCCGTCTGTTAAAAATTGTATTTAATCGTTTTTCTAGAGAACTAGGTTCCTACTAGAATTGGAGCTTAAATAAAAAAAGAAGAAAACCCCCACCCCCAACTATTAGTTAAAACATTACTGAAAAGTAGATTATAATGTTTCAGAATAGGTTAAACTCTCGTAACGAGTATTCATCATGCTTAAAATAAATTATCAGTTTTTTATTTCATACGTACCACGTTTTGTTCTTTACTTATACCTAAAAAATATTTTTTTTCCTAAAATTTCTCCTAATGTTTACCTAAACAATTAAAGAGTTTTTTTAAAGTACCATTATGGTTTAAATGTTGTATTGTTTAGGCCACCCAACATTAAGTAAGTCGGGAAATTAAGTTTGCCGCCGTTATTCTCCCTTGGAAAGATACATTTGTCAACACTGTTTTACATCCACCGTTAAACGACACTTGGATTCGGTTTATCTCAAGAAGTTATGTGGTTAGTGCTCTGTTGCCAGTGTCAAACCAGTATTGCCAAATATCCATATCGGGAAAACAATACTGACTGGTTTATTGTTAGTATACGTCTTTACAAACTGATCGTTTTTTCTTGCAAAAAATTGGACAGTTCGTGTTTAAAGTTTTTTTTTTGATTTTTAATAAAGTTTATATAAATGCGCTTAATTAAATACGGATTTTAAAATAATAATCAGGAAAAAATGCCGATTATAAATTTGACCAAATGGACAAATATGCCAATTTCAATCAGTTTTTTTTTGTGTATAGACGCAGTTGAACATTTTATTACTGCATTGTGTATTGTTTTGCTTACTGCACGTCTTATGTAAGCAATATTTTCTGCGAAATCTTTATTGCCCACTGTTCAGACATGCAATTTCAGCAGTTTTACCAATTTCTACTGCCTTGTTTGTTAGTTACATATATCTAAATTACCGGAAAGATTATGATAACTGATACTGCAGTACTTTTTTCGTATAAAGTAAACAGGTAAATAAAAAAACTAAAATGTAAGCTGAAATAACAAAAGAATCATCAAATTTCGAAAAACATCTCAATAACTATTATCCAGTAACACCTGTTTTTCACGAGCTAATTTTAACTTAGAGCTAGGAGAATGATTTTTGTGTATTTATAAGCTTCCATTATCGCGAAGATAAATTAACTTTTCTCCTGGCAAACAAAGGTTTAATATTAATTTAAATAATTATTTTTAGTAATTAATGTTTGGACTAATTTACCTATAAATTATTTGGTTTACGTTTGGCTGGTTACTGGAGAATATTTTTTTGTGTGGGCAAAATTTTGTATTTTGTAGCGTAAAACAGTCAAATTATAAATATTTACAAACATTGTAAATTACTTATACAGGATGTTTGAAAAATGCACGCAAAAAATGCCAGATTTCAGGAGGTGATTTCTCATTTCCTAATTTTCTTAAATATGGGTGCAAAAATGTATAGTTTCTATGTTTCTAAGATACAGGGTGTTAAACTTTATTAAAAAAATAGGTTTTTTGTAATTATCTTAAATACTCTGTCCCGATTTTATAAATTTGTTAGTGTTATTTTTAGTAAAAAGGACCTAATTTAGGCCTAATTAAAACAAAGCTTATCAAGAGTAAGAGTAAACAAAATAAGGAGTAAAATACAAGTTAATACTAATGAAAACGATTTACACATGGACTCCTGGACATAAAAAACCGAAAAAAGAATATTTTGTTCAAATTCAATCTGAAATAATTGTATCAGTTTTCCATCGATTTTAATTATTTTGTGTCAACTTGTAGGCACTATCATCTTGATTCTCATTGAATACCGTGCTTGCAAAAATTTCGAATGGGCTTGGTGTTATACAAGGTAGAACCAAAAAGTGCATTTTGCCCTTAATTTCAAAACACTCTGTGAAAGTATTTAATGACACAATAATGAATCTTTATACATTGGCAAGCCACATCTTTTTTTAACATTTCACTTTTTAATTTATATCCATATCTTTATTTTTAAAGAAAACACAAATTTTTAAAGAAAAATATACAATTTACAACAGTAACAAGTATTAAAACATTACATTTCAAACAAGGTACTATTGCATTACGTTGCATAGTAACGTAACGATTATTGTTTATATTGTTTTTATTCTTTATAAAATTTTTCAGTGTATCGTCATTTAGCATTATTATTTTTTAATACTCAACCTGAAGATGTTGCTCAAGCTGTTGCATTGAACGATGATGGTCGTGATACATATATCACGACTCGTGATATATGTTACATTGCAAATTTCTTGGGTAGAGCCAGGAGCACTATACACGATGCCATCAGTAGCTTCCGCCCTCCGCCAGACCAGGCTCAGGAAGACCACGAGTCACAAACCAAAGAGATGATCATTTTGTTACTCTAACTGCTTTACGAGATCGCGGAGTAACATTTAATGTTATTAGTCGTCGACTTGAAAATGTAAGTGGCACAAAAGTATCTGAACGAACAGCCCGCCGTAGATTACGTAAACAGGAATTGATGTCAAGAAAACCAGCAACTTGTCCAGCTTTACTTGCAGCCCTTCGTGCTCAACGATTAGCTTTTGCCCGTGATTATAAAGACTTTAATGGCGAAGAGTAGGGATGTGCGTTTACCGGATGGGCGTGAGCCTGTATGGAGAAGACAAGGAGAACGATTTGCGGATTGTTGTATATCTCCAAGAACACCTTTTGAAGGTGGTAGTGTCATGGTATGGGCTGGAATTTCAATAGAAGCCCGTATAGACCTTGTTTTAATCAAAATGGCGCTTTAACTGCTAACCGTTATATCGAAGAATGTATAGCCGATCACGTCATTCCTTTTGCTCCATTTGTTGGTGATAATTCTGTTTGATGTACGATAATGCCAAGCCTCATGTCGCAAGAGTTGTTAATGATTATCTGGATGAAATGGACATTCAACGGTTTGATTGGCCTCCACGATGCCCTGATCTAAATCCGGTCGAGCATGTGTGGACATGTAGGGGAGGCTTGTTTGTAACCGAGAACCAGAAACCATCCCAGATCTTCAAGTGGCTCTTCTTGAAGAGTGGGGTAACATTCCGCAAAGGGCGATTACCAATTGTGTTCTAAGCTGACCAGGTCGCATGGCAGCAGTTATTGAGCACGAGGGGCAAATACACGATGTTAATGTTTATTTATCTGTTTAAGTTATCTGTTGTGTTCTTAGTTTTTGTTACTGTTGTAAATTGCGTTCTTTTTGTCTACTAAATTAAAGATATTGTTGTAAATTGCAAATTTTTCTTTAAAAAAAAATGTGTTTTCTTTAAGAATAATGATATTAATATGAATCGAAAAGTAGAATGTTAAGAAAAGTTGTGGCTTACCAATGTCCTACAAAATTCATCATTGTGTCATTAAATTCTTCCACAGAGTGTTTTGAAATTTGAGGCAAAATGCACTTTTTGGTTATACCTTATATAACACCAAGCCCATTCGAAATGTTTGCAAGCCCGGTATTAAGTGAGAATTAGGATTAGAAATGATTAAAATCGATGGAAAACTGATAAAGTTATTTTTATTACGATTGAATTTAAACAAAATTTTCTTTGTCCGGTTTTTTATGTCCAGGAGTGTATTTATAACACAAAAAAATTAACACATATTTTATATTTATAACACACGTGCAAAACCGTAATAGGTTTTAGTAATTATTAACTGACTTTTAAAAATAATAATTAAAAGACTTTAGATACAGCTCTGGTTATTACTGTTAGCCAAAGGTATTATCACATACGCTAAAATTGTTACAATTTTGGCTCAGATCCCACTTTATAACCTTGGCATTCGAATTTTTTAAGTTTAAAAAAATATAAAAAATGTCTGGTCTGGATTTATCGTTTAAAAATTTTGGATTGTAGTAACCCTAGTATAATCTAGTTGATTTTAACAGAATAAAAAAAAAAACCAAATCATTTTTTTTACAAAATATATGTAGGTACTTTGTTTCGTATCAAAAAAAGTATAACACAATTAAAAAAAGGTTTTTTTTCGCGTGTATTCAACGGGATCGGTTTCAGGTTTGAGGGTACAACAGTAGTCCGCTAACATGAGGGTCCATATTTCACTATGCCGCTTATTCATTTTAACAATTTGCTGGTAAAACCTTTCGCCGTGTTTGTCTCAAACTGCACCTAAAGGTCGGAGAAATATATCAAAGGAGAATAACGAAAATTCAGCTTAAGTGACATGTTGCAACCTAACGTCTCGTTAGATTGGATATATCCTTCAGATCTGTGTAGTTTTCCGATCTCTTGTGACCTAGAAAGTTGCTGCATAAAGTTTTGAAGCCGGACCACGCTCTTTTTTCTTTGACGAAAGGGTAGTTTCGAAATTTTCATCTTTAAGAATTTCTCGTATTTTCAGCCTAATAAAACATCTTTTTTTTGGCTTTGCCTCGCTTACACGCGCGAATTTCCATCTCAAATAACAAAAAGCATTTCCTTCTCTCTTTAAGGCCTTAACCAAACATTTTATAGCTCTAGTTTCATGTGCAGAGGAGGTAAATATATTTTCTGCTGCTCTGCTAAGGGTATTAAGAACTTTTTTCAGACTGGTCACAATGTTTTCACTTAATCGCCATTATTTAACGATGTAGTGTCCCATTCGTATAAAAACAACAATATTTAATGTTATCCTCTGCAGTCCTGTAAGTAGTGCAACATCTTTTGGATCAACAGATATTCCATTTATATTCTTTGTATTTTATGCTCTGAAGTAATATACATATGTTCTCGTTCGTTTGTTTCGTACTTACAACATGACCCATAGTCACAGAAGCCTATTTTTTTTTTATTTAATAACAAAACTGCCGTTAGACTTGTCCTCGAAGAGTCAATAAACAGCCGCCACTTGGTAGGGCAAGGTCAAAAGCTAAAATATTTTGAAGTTCTTAATATTGTACGTGATACCACAACTTACAGTTTAGTGTAAGGGTTGGTATAGGTAGAAATTATCGAAAGGCCGCATTAGTTTTGGCCGGAAGGATTTTCATGTAGAACACTGTAATAGATTCTACTCTTTTAACTGTATTAAAAGAAAGTAAGCACCTAAGTAGAAAAGATCTTGCAACTCAAAAAAAAATCATTGTGGGCTTCGATTTTACTATCTGTTAAAAATTACAAGTTCTAGTCACGTAGGTGGCAATCTAATCTATATTACTAAATATTTTTGTGCCAAAGTCTAAAATTATTTTAATATCTTGCATTCTCATTATATAAATTTACACACCTAAATAAATAATGCAATAATAATTTTATCATAAAGGTACCTATTTCATTCGTTTAAAAAATTAACAGTACTAATACTCAGGGAACTAATAATTAAAATAAGTTCTTATTAAACCTTGAGCCGATTCACTTAAGAGCTCTTAAGATTTTCATGGATCGTCAATTCCTCCGTGATAACATTGCCTCAATGTCCTCCAAGAGTCCACTACTCTATTAGCTCCCCAAGCGAAGCAGCAGAAAACATTAATTTGCCTCATATCAGTGGAGGTCTGAGCACGGGACCATGCCTGAAAAAAATCAGATGCAACTATGTAAGTATTAAAAAATATTAATCAAAAAAACTGTGTATGTATATTGGACGACAAGCTGACTGTGGCCTGGATTTCAGGCCACGAATACCACCCAGAAAATGAGGAGGTAGACAGATTAACCAAAGAAGGTTTAAACAAGGAGATTCAAGTGTTTACAAATTCCTATACTGCTTTTTTCTAAAGTTTACCTAAGACCTGCTGAATCACATCCGTAACACATTAATACTTGTAGGTAGCCGTAAGAACATTGTATGGTATGTTAAACAAACATACGGGGGAGGAAGAAACACCTGAGCATGTCAATATAAGGCGCTATGCCGGCTCAGGTTTGTAAGGCTCGGTAAGGAACAGCCAAAAACCGACAAGAAACATGAAGCAAATTTGGCTCTGACACGGCACTCCAAAACAGCATGGAGGAACCACAATAAATATGTTGCAGTGGAAGAGGACCAATGTACCCAACTTCATTAAAAAAATTCAATAAATAGTCTAATCTAATGTATATTCGTTTGTAACCATGGGACTTGGCTTTAGAAAAATTTCTTAGTGTAATTCCTTCCCCGCCAGTTCCTGATAGAGCAACACGAAGTGCCACTTGCATGCATTATGCATTTCTCTTTAATTCATCTGGAAAAGCGCCGAACACCGAACATAATACTTTGTCTGCTATTCCCCTAGGTTTCTCTAGAACATAGACGTTAGCGTTCATGGAGCGTCCGTAGAGAAAAATATCACTATTCCTCTAAATATACTGAACTCAAAAATTGCATTGAAAAAATATATCAAGCTTGATTTATGTATTTGTTTATTAACTCTACGACCAATTGGAATATACAGTCAAACTTAATTTGTCTCACAGTGTATACATACAAAAAAAAAAAAATTAAGGGGATTTATTTTACTAATTGCTTATTACCACATAGGAAAATTGTACCTTTCAAGTACCTATTTTTATCAATTTATCAATCTTAAAATAAATTGATAATATATATTTTAAATTTTGCTTAGAAACAAGACGACAAAACATCTAAATATAAATTCATAGAACTTGGCTGGACTTTGAAAATAATAACTAACGGCCAGTATACTGAGCAGAATATTCCATAGTTTTGTATCATATAACACAAAAGAATATCACAATAACAAATCTGTATTTAAACGACCTATCAGTTATTTATTAATAAGCCATTAAACCCGAAAAAATATTAAAATTAATAACCCTTTCTTTACGAGACTGTGGTTATCTAAGAGCCGTTTTAAACATACGAGATTTTTTGTGAAATTTGTGGCGAAAATTATCTATCTATGTATTATTAAATTTTGAATTCAGGGCCGCAATTTACTAGTCCAGACTTAATTAAATTAAATACAAAAATAAAAATACGACAATTCTAATTATTAAATAATAATCATACTCATTTAAATTCCTAGGTTTTAGCCGGGAATTGTTTTATGTTAAGTAATTTTTAAAAACCCAGGGGGGCCGACGGGCTCCCCTGACCCTCCTTTCCGGCGGCCCTGATTTTGATTACGTTTTTTATAGGATTTTGGGTAATTATACATTAATTGCTGTTTAATACTTACAAAAAATTTTAATTTTGTAAACATCTATCAAAGACTATGTTCTTAGGTTGAACCAACATTACCGATCCCGAAAATTGTCCTGCGTCGATTTTCGCGCATTTTTTAAAATTTCTTGGTTAAAATATGGAATGCAAAAGTTTTACTTAGAAAGATTAAAGTATAAAGCACAAAATTTTCGGCACAATCACGATGGAAATAATTCTTGTATGTGCGAAGCGGCTCTAATACTTCTCTTTAAAACAAATATATTTTTACAGACATTTGGCACAAGAAAGCATTGATTTTTCAGATCATGTCATTTCCATTTTGTTTATGACTCCTATGTTTTACGTACCAAAATAAAGAAACCGTTTGTGTATATTGTCAAGTTTTCTGTCAAAAGTAAAAACATTTTCCTCCCTCATCATGGTTGATCGTATATTTGAATATGTAACGAAGATACGATAGGACATAGGATTCGCCACAGCCTTTTATCCATAAGTTCTGTAGAATTATTTTAAATATTATCTCTAACATGTTTTACAGAATCATGTTTGTCATATTTAAATATGTAACGAAGATAGAGTATACTTTTTTTCTGGATCGATTAATAGAGGATTCGCCACAGCCTTTAATCCATAAGTTTCGTGAAATTATTTTAAATATTATCTCTAAAATTTTTTACAGAGTCATATTGGATCGCATATTTGAATATGTAACAAAGATAGAGAATACTTTTTCTCTGGAGAGATTAACAGAGGATTCGCCACAGCTTTTAATCCATAAGTTACGTACGATTATTTTAAATATTATCTGTAAATTTTTTCACAGAATCACGTTGGACCGCATATTTGAATATGTAACAAAGATAGGGAATACTTTTTCTCTGGAGAGATTGACAAAGGATTCGCCACAGCCTTTTATCCATAGGTTCTGTAGAATTATTTTAAATATTATCTCTAACATGTTTTACAGAATTATGTTTGATCTCATATTTAAATATGTAACGAAGATAGAGTATACTTTTTCTCTGGATCGATTAATAGAGGATTCGTCATAGCCTTTAATCCATAAGTTTCGTGGAATTATTTTAAATATTATCTCTAAAATTTTTTACAGAGTCAAATTGGATCGCATATTTGAATATGTAACAAAGATAGAGAATACTTTTTCTCTGGAGAGATTAACAGAGGATTCGCCACAGCTTTTAATCCATAAGTTCCGTACAATTATTTTAAATATTATCTGTAAATTTTTTTACAGAATCACGTTGGACCGCATATTTGAATATGTAACAAAGATAGAGAATACTTTTTCTCTGGAGAGATTGACAAAGGATTCGCCACAGCCTTTTATCCATAGGTTCTGTAGAATTATTTTAAATATTATCTCTACCATGTTTTGCAGAATTATGTTTGATCTCATATTTAAATATGTAACGAAGATAGAGTATACTTTTTCTCTGGATCGAATAATAGAGGATTCGCCACAGCCTTTAATCCATAAGTTTCGTGGAATTATTTTAAATATTATCTCTAAAATTTTTTACAGAATCATATTGGATCGCATATTTGAATATGTAACAAAGATAGAGAATACTTTTTCCCTGGAGAGATTAACAGAGGATTCGCCACAGCTTTTAATCCATAAGTTCCGTACAATTATTTTAAATATTATCTGTAAATTTTTTTAAAGAATCATGTTGGATCGCATATTTGAGTATGTAACAAAGATAGAGAATACTTTTTCTCTGGAGAGATTGACAGAGGATTCGCCACAGCCTTTTATGCATAAGTTCTGTAGAATTATTTTAAATATTATCTCTAACATGTTTTACAGAATTATGTTTGATCTCATATTTAAATATGTAACGAAGATAGAGTATACTTTTTCTCTAAATCGATTAATAGAGGATTCGCCACAGCCTTTAATCCATAAGTTTCGTGGAATTATTTTAAATATTATCTCTAAAATTTTTTACAATATCATATTGGATCGCATATTTGAATATGTAACGAAGATAGAGAATACTTTTTCTCTGGAGAGATTAACAGAAGATTCGGCACAGCTTTTAATCCATAAGTTTCGTACAATTATTTTAAATATTATCTGTAATTTTTTTTTACAGAATCATGTTGGATCGCATATCTGAATATGTAACAAAGATAGAAGATACTTTTTCTCTGGAGAGATTGACAAAGGATTCGCCACAGCTTTTAATCCATAAGTTCCATAGAATTATTTTAAATATTATCTCTAAATTTGTTTACAGAAACAAGTTTGATCGTATATTTGAATATGTAACGAATATAATGTATACTTTTTCTCTGGAGAGATTGACAGAGGATTCGCCACAGCCTTTAACCCATAAGTGCCGTAGAATTATTTTAGGTATTACCTTTAAATTTTACAGAATCATGTTTGATCGCATATCTGAATACGTAACGTAGATAGTGTATGCTTTTTCAGGTGATGTATATCGTAAGCTGGAGAAGGTACAATGGGTGGTTGGGCTCTTTTTTGATCTTTCGAGGGCATCAGATTTTATTAGTAGAACATTGGTAGGTTCTATTTTATAATTACTTAACTTACTAATACTTAAATGTTACATAATTTAAAAAAAAAATTAACACACTACTGTCTTTACTGCTAAAAAGATAACATCTTAGACTAACTCGTGAGGTAAACACATTTTATCCTATGCAGAAAACTGCACATGTGCGAATATGATATGTTAAAGATTATATAAAGAACCATGGCATATGCTGACCCTTACATCAATTATAAGCAAAAAAATACAAATCTAACCCACTATTGCTTTCACTGTTTAAAAAAAATATCCTAGACTAACTCGTTCTGCAAGGACATTATGTTCTGATACCTCAGAAGTAAACTACACATGTGGAAATATGACATATTTAAGATTAATTACAGAACAAAAACATTATGCTAACTCTTATAAAATTAAAAAAAAAAAAATAATTTAACCCACTACTGTCTTTACTGCTGAAAAGATAATATCTTAGACTAACTCGTAAAGTAAGCACACTATGTTTTGATAGCTCAGAAGAAAGCCGCACATAAGCGAATATGACATATTTAAAATTAATTACAGAACAAAAGCATAGGCTAACTCTTATTTAAATTATTATAAAAAAAATTAACGAACCAACTATTTTTTTACTGCTTAAAAGAATATATCTTAGACTAACACGTGCGTGAAGCGCATTGTGTTTTTATAACTCATAAGGAAACTGCACAAGTGCGAATATGACACACTTAAGATTAATTACAAAACAAAAACATTATGCTGACTCTTACATAACTAAAAAAAATAATCCAACCCACCACTGTCTTTACTGCTAAAAAGATAACATCTTAGACTAACTCGTGAGGTAAGCACACTATGTTTTGATAGCTCAGAAGAAAGCCGCACATAAGCGAATATGACATATTTAAAATTAATTACAGAAAAAAAGCATAGGCTAACTCTTATTTAAATTATTATAAAAAAAATAACGAACCAACAATTTTTTTTACTGCTTAAAGGAATATATCTTAGACTAACACGTGCGCGAAGCACATTGTGTTTTTATAACTCAGAAGGAAACTGCACATGTGCGACTATGACACACTTAAGATAAATTATAAAACAAAAACATTATGCTGACTCTGACATAATTAAAAAAAAAATAACCCACTACTGTCTTTATTGCTAAAAAGATAAAATCTTAGATTAACTAGTGAGGTAAGCACACTATGTTTTGAGCTCAGAAGAAAGCTGCACATAAGCGAATATGAGATATTGAAAATTAATTACGGAACAAAGGCATAGGCTAACTCTTATTAAAATTATTAGAAAAGGAATTAACGAACCAACTATTTTTTTACTACCTAAAACAATATATCTTAAATAAAGACGTGCGGTAAGCATATTGGGTTTTTTTGGTAACTTAGACAGAAACTGCACATGTGCGAGTATGACATATTTAAGATTAATAAGAGAACAGGGCATATGTTGGCTCTCATAGGCGTATTGAAGAGGGGGCTGCCAGACTGCAGCTTTCTCCAAAGACGACATATTTTTTTTATTTAAGTAATATTTTTTCTCCAATAAGCGCTTAATTTTTTCTTCAGTGCCCTACCTGTCACACTTAGGTTTATATTTCTAATAACTTGTCACACTTTGGTTTATAGATTTGTCTTTCACTATTTAGTTTATCTCATTTATCTATAAAAATATTAAAATAAAGTTTTTTTGAAATAATCTGGTTTTATATAGGCATTAAAAATTTCTTTAAAAATTTTTCTTATATTTTAGTTTACTACTTGCTTTTAATGATTTGCCGCCCTTTCATGGAAAAGATATGAAGTTCTTAATACTAAAAAATAATTTCATTTTACAGTTCGCAGCCCCCGAACAATTTTTCTTAAGACGCTACTGTAATTATACAGCTAGATATAATTTTAACTTTTGTTAATTATAGAACATATTTAGCATTATCTTTATTATTTCCCGGGAAACTTTATTGTTATTTGCAGCATATATACTTGTCACTATTACGTTTACTTTGGGGTCAATATTTGTCTTTTATGGAGGATAAGTTAAGAAGCAGATTGCCTTCAAAATCACCTCTATACGAAAAACCAAAAAAATGACGAAAGTTAAAAAACCTTCTCAAAAATTTTATAATATTTTGAAACATCAAAAAAATTAAGCGGCAAAATATTTCATATTTTTAAATGAAACACGCTGTATTTTTTATTATCTTTCAATTATCCATAATTTTATGTCTAATTTCAATTTTTTTCCTTTAGTTCCTACAGTTTTTAACCTAAATTTTCTTCTTGGCTTTGCAGTTGCCTTTCTAATCCACGAATATTTTTAATTTTAGTTTAGCTGACGGTAGCGCCTTTTACTGCAATATTAGGTTTCTTAAGCTATTTTCGATGCCGCATTTGGAAAACAAGAGCAGGATGATCTAATCTTTAATTAAAATTGGATTTCGGCACCAAAAGTCTTGTCCAATTAACACAATCGTATTCGCTGCAGCGAAAAAAGGTGCCTATACTTATCCCTAGTTTGTAAATTTGCAAACAATTTCGTAGGTGTTTTTCAAAAACGACTTTAAATTGCATAAACATATTACATCCCTAGCTACAGCAGCCTTGAAAAGGCTCGTATCCCTCTTTTAACTTTCAAGCCATAAAGTTTTTCTCATTTTTAAATCTGTATCTATTCCAAATCAGACCTTGCTTGGAATACTGTTTTCATATCTGGGGATTTGCGTCTTCCCCAACTTGTGGCATTCTTGATTTTATCCAAAGAACAGCGAGCCGTTCACATTATACAAGAAAACTTTCTCTCGTAGCCCACCGAAAAGCTGTAGGGGACCTGTTACTCTTTTATAGGTATTTTTACAACTTCTGTTTCAAAGAATTAGCCAATATATTTTTTTCTTTAGCAGCTCCCAATAGAACAACGCGGAGATGAAGGGATACGTGAAAGCAGCACTAGAATGTACCCCTTCATCCTTTATAGCCCATTGGGCAAAGCTGAATTCCCGACACTGTCTGCGCCTTGATCCCTAGAGTCTTCAGACTGTGTAAGATGTGTAACCGACTGCCTACAGAGGTGTTTCTCGCCTTCAAATATTTTAGTCCCGTGTTACTAACATTTCTTTTACTTCCTTTAGGGCACCCACGGTACGTTAGTACTTATGTACAAGTCTTTGTAAACTGTCCCAAGCGAAAAAATATGCATAATATATTGAAACAATTTTTGTGAATAAGACTATTATTATAAATTATCAGTCTTAAAATCAAACAATCTAATTAATATTTACTTTTAAGTTTTCTAAATGAAAAGAAAATTTTATAAATCACTGTTTTTTTCTTTAACAGCTTTAACAACAAAAATGGGTGGGTCTGCGCTAAACATTTACGTAATCTAGCGAAACTGATAAAAAAATATCTTTCTTGGCAATCTATATTGCTATAAAAAATAATATTCCAGAGTCTACAATATACAAGCCTTTTTAATTATGCACCAGTCACCTTCGAAAACAAAAATCAATAAAAAGCTGCAGGAAACTAGACGAAAGCCTGACCTACAAAAATAGAAACTTATTTCCCTTAGATAAAATTTTCATAAATTTCATAAAGCTAAATGATCATAAAATTAGATCATTCCAGATAACAATTAAAATTCGGAATCCCGGGCGCAGAGAGACGAATAAAAAAATTCACGCGGGAGGTCTGAAAGATTAAAAATAATTTTTTCTGTGACCGGCGACCGGTAAAATCAAATAAAATTCAACTTATTTAAAAATTTCTAATAGGAATACGTAAAAAATAACGATTGGTGAATTACATCTGACGTCATAGGGTAGAGTGGGGTTGGCACCAGGAGCTCATCTACACAGAGTGCTCCTATTCAGAGCCACAGTGGGTTCAATCCTAGTGGAGTGTGTTTCTAATAAACTTTAAAGGAAACCTAAAGGTACACATTTAAGTTTATTTTTTAATCATTCTTCGTTTGCTTAAACGCTTTTCTGTTTTGTTTTCTCAAATGTAAGTAGGCATTTCCCATTTATTTTTAATTTTTCAATTTATTAGTTTTTTGTCGTTCCATGAAGCTTTTATTTAGGTATTATTTTGCAAATATTTATTAATTATTTTAAAAAGCCGACATAAATGTTTTATTTATAATTTGTTTAAAAAAATAAGCCGGTATAATAATAATTTTTGCAGCTTCTTCGCGCGCTTTATCAGCTGATTTTTTAACTCTCAATGGAAACCGTAGCAAGAAAAAAACACGAAAACAACAAAAAAAAGTTTTATTTTAAATCAAAATGTTTTCTTTTCGCGAAAATCATATTTTAAACTTGGAAAATCGAAATTCCCTTACGTAACCTTCAGTGCGGGATTAGTAAACTGCGCTTGCAATTTAGGCTGGCGGGCGATTCTGATTACGGACAATAACACTAATATATTCACCAATTATTTAATAAAACACTCTGGGCGGATTTTTATTAGTGATTCACTTATTTCCTTGGCCTTAACTCGTTAATAGCCTGAGAAATGTCTCGTCAGTTTTAATATTGAAGTATGTTTAATCCCAGTCGCCACTTTTAGAACAAATATTTGCTTATAGAATTTATTTTTCACTTATCAGAAAGGTACACCGATTCTGATAGGTGCCTACGTGACAATTGTTGCGATAATTAAAAAATCGTAAAATATTCGACGGAAAAACAGTCATAAAGTGACTTAATCACTACTAATCATTCGCTGTGGATGATTTTATGGCTTTTCTAACAACTAACTGCAAACATAATAGGTACTGTAAATATTTTTTTACACCGGTGCAGTTATACAGTAAAAATTACTATATATAATATATATATATATATATATATATATATATATATATATATATATATATATATATATATATATATATATATATATATATATATATATATATATATATTGAAAAGTTCTTATTACTCTAAATATGCTTACATTACTACAATGGTATACAGCAATCATCTAGAGTAACATAATGCTAGGACTGCAAAAAAATAAGATGTTGAAAAGCACATAACGTGTTATTTGTAAAATAGAATAAACACATCAAGTTTTTGGCTATAAACCACCAATTTCTTCCGACATTAAACAGTTTATACCACACATCAAGAAAATAGAATATTAAACGATTTATTTTTAGTAAATTTAAAAACTTTAAATTAATTTTATAAAGAGTGCCCGCAAGTTAATTATACATTGTTTTTAATTATTTGTACTAATTGCTTAATATTTATTACTGATTAGTTCCAAAAGATTTGTAATTCAGTAACTAACAATGTCATTGTCAAACACCGGAGGTTTGGCTTTTGGTTTTTTTCTTTTGTTTTATTAATGTTTAAATGTAAATAGCCGAACCCACAAATCTAAAAATAATAACGAACCACAGCTATAATTATTTTTGTAACGATTACCCTAAAATATTAAACTGTATAGGGGGCAGATGTTAAAAATATACCTCAAAAAAATGAGCTCTGCTAGTCAGTTCTGTCCTTTAATTTTTTTTTAATATCTCCAGATTATTTTAGACTTACCTTCTAGAATCAATTAATAAATAATTTTTAAATCAACTCAGCAAACACTTTTCATTATAAAAAAAGCTATATCTACACCTTTACACAAATCACATAAGATTACTACAAATTTATTACCTGTATATCAAGAGAAAAAAATTAACAAACCATTGTCAAAAAAGTTCTTGCCATAATATAAAACCCCTTTTTATATAGGTTTTTCTGCTAAATTTAAAAGTATAGCAATTTGAAGAAGCTTTTTTATTATCGTCACACATAAAATTAATTGTATAATGATCAGTAAAATACCTAAGAAACAATTTTGTATTTTTTGAAGTTTCAACCGAGCTCATCTGTAGTAAGGGTCCATCCATAAATTACGTCACACCTTAAGGGGAAGGAGGGGTGTAGAGGATTGTTACATTGTGTGACAAGGGGTATGGGAGGGTCATCAGCTTTGTGGCATCACATGTAAAAATTTAAATTATTAAAACGCAAAACTTAAATGTTCACTAAAAACTTAAGATTTTTTTTTTATGTTGTTAATTGTTTAAAATATTTGATTTGATGTTAATTCTATTAAAAAATATTTTTAATAAAAATTTTAAAAAATGGTTTTACCTCTTTTAATTATTTTTAGATGTAAAATTTCAAAATATGTGACATCACACTTGTGGGAAGGGGGTCTTATAAATGTGACGAGTTGTGACAGGGACGGGAGGGGGGGGTTCAAAAAATCCTGAAATCCGTGTGACGTAATTTATGGATGGCCCCTAATGTACAACTGAGATGAGTTAGTTGTGGATACATTTTTTTTTGGTTTGTGGGTTTTAGGTAAATTACTAGAGTTTTAATTTAGTAAAAGAACAACAACTAAGCAGAATCGACATAAAATATTTAAATTAAATTAGTTTAGATGTATTATAATTTTGCTGGGCACATCAAAATTAATAAGGCTTTTATAATAAATGGAAAACATATCATAACACCACCGTTTCAAGAAATATGCATAAAAATGATTACTATAGAGTTTGAATACATTTTTTTTCTTGGAAAATGCAATAAAGAATTACGGAGAGCGGAAAAGTATAAAATAGCTAACACAGGATTCAGGATTTTAAGTTTTTTGTAATAATTACGCCTGTTATGTTCAAAATTCTCAAAATGCTGGCGGATATATTGACAAAAAAGTGAAGGTAATCTTAGACATTATATATTTTTAGAAATTCTCTTTAAGACAGTTGTAACAGTAAAAAACTAAGAGCAGTTCATTATACACTTTTCCTATTTATACGTTTTAAAAATAGAAAGATACAGAGAAGCTTGCCGTAATAAAACATTTCAATATAATTTTGGATGGTTATTTTGAGAGTTAAACCTCTTATTTATTATTTTTAATTTATATGTTTCTCAGCACAAAGACTAAAAATAAATGCTCAAAGTAATAGTTATAATATGATTAAAAGGTTTTAAATAATTTTTATTTTATAAAGTATAATTTAGGTATTTAACAAAAAACAGGTGATTATTGTTTTTACAAAGAATAACTGGGAAAATATATAAGTGCAAAGTACAATTAAAAGAAAGTCACGTTACCCTAATTCATTCATTTAAATATTTACTCGATTAAAAATTAAAAGTTTTTTTTTCCAAAATTTCCCTCATTAATAGGTGTTTTACACATATGAGAAATATTTTAAAAAGTATTGCTATAATTGGCCGAAAAATTAAACAAAAGTTATTTTGTATTTTTCACGTCTAATATTTCTAACTAAAAATACTAAATATGTATGGTATTTAATAATATTATGAAAAAATGGCAAACTTTTAAGATTTACAGTAAATAAATGATTATCTATAAACCGGTGTTTTTATTAAAACGAACATATTATTATGTTGATCACTAATGTTCTTTCCCTTTAAACAGAAAAGTTTTCCCTTCTTCTTTGTAGCCACTCTTTTGTCTATTGTAATCTTTTGAATTATTTAACATTTTTTTATAAATATAGAACTAAAAAACAACAGTTGCAACACCCACAACTTTCCTTTATGATAAATATTACACCTAAAGTAATTAGCAGAACAAAAAAACTTTTTTTTATTTGGAAATTTTCCACCTTTCCAGGTTACGTTATGCTAATTTATCCCCAGCTGTCGAAATTTGGGCGGTTTGGGCGCAGTGGTCTTACCGAAATTAATTATAAATATCAAATACAAATAAATGTAGTGTTACCAAAAATGCTACTTAAATAATTTTTAAGATTTTGGAGACAATTATCACTATAAATTTCGCTATAATTTTCGTACGTGTAAAACAGCTCTAATTCACAAAATTTTATAGACGAAACCTGGCTAAACACTTTATTTTTGCATAAAAGCAATGGCAAGCAGAGCCGCCGGCAGAGGGGGTTTTTAAAAATGACTTAAAATTAAAAAATTCCCCTCTAAATCCCTAAATTTTACAATATCGCCTGGAAATTTAAATAAGTATGATTATTGATTAGAAATTAAAGTTGTGGTATATTTGTGTTTTTAATTCAATTAATTCTAGACTAGTAGGTAAATTGATTTAAACTTTTTGACCCCCTCTACTTTTCTTTCTGGCGGCGGCCCTGATGGCAAGATTTAGTGATGAGCGAGACCGGTCTTGGTCTTGCGGTCTTGGTCTTGGTCTTGCAGCAAGACCAAGACCGAGACCAAGACCGAGACCAAGACCAAGACCGCCTTCTCGCTTGCAAGACCAAGACCAAGACCGGGGTATGCAAGACCAAGACCAAGACCAAGACCGAGGGGTGCAAGACTACGCAAGACCAAGACCGACCTGCAAGACTCTTGCAATTTTGTCACTTTTTTTTAAATTATCATATTCAATTTTTATATTCAATATACAGAGGTATTTCATACAGACAAGACAAAAAATGTGTCGAGAACTACCTAAAATGGCGATTATTTTATGAGTAACATGTTTTTTTTAATAAAATAATAATAAAATCGATAACTTCGTTTCTTAATACAATTATCTAGAAACGATAACTAGTAGATTCAGTAACATGTTTCAAAAATAATAAGATTGTGACTCAATGGTCCGACAAAGCTCGATATCTCCAAAACCGTTTACGACAGAGAAAAACTAAGAGTACAAAAGTTATAGAAGCTAAAAATTACTTACCTATTCCTAATGATGTTTTTTTTTTTTTTTTTTTTAAATTAGGTATCTAATGATGCCACTTACTGGATCAAAAATTTTCAAAATCCAGGAAAACATTATTTTTGTGCCACACTGTAAGAAGTGGCATCATTAGATTGCTCCTTTAAACTAAGATATTAATGTAAAAGTGATGGTTTAATAAAAAATATATTTGTCATTTTATATAGGAATACTTTATATATAAATGGATTTTAAATTTCACTTCCGGTTTAGACGGAAAAGTCAAAACAATGCCAAAAGTATAATAATGACGTCATTTTTGTCCAAACCGAAAATGATATGTAAAAAACCATCTACGTCGACATTGCACCTATATGACAGTTCAAGAATTTTCAGCATAATATACAGGGAAGCAATTTTTTAAATAAATTTTTTCCTATAATTTTTCTGTTTTAGGTTAAAAGCTAAAAATGAGGAAGTTTTCTTGAGTAGTAGTGGATTTTTTGGAAAATTTTGAAATAAAAAATAATTTCACATTTTACGCCCTTTTTTCTATAATTTTTGTATATTCAGTTTTTACCATTATGAACGGTTTCGGATATATCGATCTTTGTCGCACTATCGAGCCACCTTGTATATGCAGAATGTTTATAAAGTATTTGTACAAACTTTGAACGGCAAATTTTTGACTAATTTGAACATAGAAAGTTTATTTGAACTGAAAAGCTTTCCAAATACCTTTTTTTTTTAATTAGAAACCAATGTTTACATATCAGAATCATTTTCATGGAAATATCACATCTGGTTGAAATTAAAAGTTTTTTTTCTGCCCTCAGAGTACTCAGTATTGTAATTTTATATGCTTCTTCAAAGAAAATTTAAATATTTCCTATCACTAAAATAAAGCGATATAAATAAATAAACCCCTTCATTTAAAATATCGTTTTTAATCAAATAATTTAAATGTACATGTAAGGTTAAAATTGGTATATTTTAAAATTTTACAGCAAAAAATATAGTCTTCATCTTTAAGTATTTGTAAGTATTAAAAAAATATATATTTTATTTAAGATTGCTCAGTATAAATTATTACTACCAAAAAAAGCAAGACCAGCAAGACTCTTGCAGCAAGACCAAGACCAAGACCGGGTGGTGCAAGACCAAGACCAAGACCAAGACCTTCTTTGGGCTTGCAAGACCAAGACCAAGACCAGACTTGCAAGACCAAGACCAAGACCAAGACTAGCCCGGTCTTGGTCTTGGTCTTGCTTTGCTCATCACTAGCAAGATTAAGATCAAATTTTTTGGAAACAATAAAAAAAAGAGGAAAAGTTATTAAAAATACAGATTTATTAAAGTTATCGCCTTAATAAAATCTTGCTCAGAAAGGATAGTTTGCTTACTCTTCTTGATTATTAAATGCATGCCAATTTTAAAATAAATATCTCATTTCGTTAGGGAGTCATGGAGCCCACAGACATTTTTATAAACCGAGTCAAAATTTAGACGGCAAACTTTAGTAAGGCCCCTGTAAAAAAATGTTAGTCATTTTGGTACTTGTTTAGGCAATACCCCTGTCCTTTATTAAAATACTTTTTTAACAATCCACCAAATCAAATTATAGATAAGTAAGCTTTTACCTATATCATCCATTTCAAGATACCATTTTAAAATTAATGATAGATAATATATGTTTTGAGCTGTGTATAAGAATATAAAGTTTGTCAACAATGAGCTATTGCCAGATTTCTTTGTTAAAAATGAGTTGTAGAGATTGTTGCCTATTGCCGTAACGTAAGTGTTTATGGTGGGGTAATTTTTTCGATTTTTAATCTGTTTGTTAGTAGAACATTTAAATGTGAATATCAGAGTCTATAAATGATTTTAAAATCTATGGCATAATATTTTTTAAACTAATTTACCATTTTTTACAGAATAATTTGTGAATTATAAGTTTTTTTTTCTGAATTTCTCAGGACTATGCTAACTAGTTATAAAAGATTAGGTAAATAATGCCTTAGGTGACTACTAATGACTTAGTAAATACTTGTTAAAGTGCATAAAAGTTACTTAAATAAATTCTATTTAAATAGTTACAAAGTCGTACATTTTTTATACGTTAAGCCTTTGTGTAAACATATATAATCAGTCAGCAAATATGATCACATTACTTATAATAAAAGTGACTGGTATACAGGGTATCCCAAAATTAACACACAATATTTTTTAGAGCGCATCTTTTACACAATATTTAACCTTTTTTAAAGTCTTAAGACATTTCATTTTTGTAAGAGTATTAATAAGTGTATCCTGCCAAATAGCGTTTTTCACATTTGCCTAAGTAGTAGTGATGAGCGAGACCGGTCTTGGTCTTGCGGTCTTGGTCTTGGTCTTGCAGCAAGACCAAGACCAAGACCAAGACCAAGACCGCCTTCTCGCTTGCAAGACCAAGACCAAGACCGGGGTATGCAAGACCAAGACCAAGACCAAGACCGAGGGGTGCAAGACTACGCAAGACCAAGACCGACCTGCAAGACTCTTGCACTTTTGTTACTTTTTTTTAATTATAATATTCAATTTTTATATTTAATATACAGAGGTATTTCATACAGACATGACAAAAAATGTGTAGAGAACTGCCTAAAAAGGCGATTATTTTATGAGTAACACGTTTTTTTAATAAAATCATAATTAAATCGATCACTTCGTTTTTTAATAAAATTATCTAAAAACGGTAACTGGTTGATTCAGTAACATGTTTCAAAAATAATCAGATTGTGACTCAATGGTCCGACAAAGCTCGATATCTCCAAAACCGTTTACGACAGAGAAAAACTAAGAGTACCAAAAATATAGAAGCTGAAAATTACTTACCGTTTCCTAATGTTTTTTCTTTAATTAGGTATCTAGTGATGCCACTTACTGGATCAAAAATTTTCAAAATCCAGGAAAACATTATTTTTGTGCCATACTGTAAGAAGTGGCATCATTAGATTGCTCCTTTAAACTAAGATATAAATGTAAAAGTGATGGTTTAATAAAAAACATATTTGTCATTTTATATAGGACTACTTTTTATATAAATGGATTTTAAATTTCACTTCCGGTTTAGACGGAAAATTCAAAACAATGCCAAAAGTATAATGATGACGTCTTTTTTGTCAAAACCGAAAATGATATATAAAAAAACCATCTACGTCGACATGACAGTTCAAGAATTTCCAGCATAATATACAGGGAAGCGATTTTTTTAAATGAATTTTTTGCTATACTTTTTCTATTTTAGGTTAAAAGCTAAAAATAAGTAAGTTTTCTTGAGTGGTAGTGGATTTTTTGGATAATTCTGAAATAGAAAATAATTTTACATTTTACGCCCTTTTTTCTATAATTTTTGTATATTCAGTTTTTTACCATTATGAACGGTTTCGGATATAACGATCTTTGTCGCACTATCGATATATGCAGAATGTTTATAAAGTATTTTTACAAACTTTGTACGGCAAATGTTTCACTAATTTGAACATAGAAAGTTTATTTGAACTGAAAAGCTTCCTAAATACCTTTTTTTTTTAAATAGAAACCAATGTTTACATATCAGAATTATTTTCATGGAAATTTCACATCTGGTTGAAATTAAAAGTTTTTTTTCTGCTCTCAGAGTACTCAGTATTGTAATTTTATATGCTTCTTCAAAGAAAATTTAAATATTTCCCATCACTAAAATGAAGCGCTATAAATAAATAAACCCCTACAATTAAAATATCCTTTTTAATCAAATAATTTAAATGTACATGTAAGGTTAAAATTGGTATATTTTAAAATTTTAAAGCAAAAATATAGTCTCCATCTTTATTTATTTGTAAGTATTAAAAAAATATATATTTTATTTAAGATTGCTTAGTTTAAATTATTACTACCAAAAAAAACAAGACCAGCAAGACTCTTGCAGCAAGACCAAGACCAAGACCGGGTGGTGCAAGACCAAGACCAAGACCAAGACCTTCTTTGGGCTTGCAAGACCAAGACCAAGACCAGACTTGCAAGACCAAGACCAAGACCAAGACTAGCCCGGTCTTGGTCTTGGTCTTGCTTTGCTCATCACTACTAAGTAGTGTCTTCTTTGTAGGTGCTATCTATTTTTAATTAAATTTGCTTTCAATATTAACTTATTGTTTCATTACTACAATTATTTGATGTTTGCAGATAACTTACAATATTTTTTTTAGCAATTCAGTTTATCCAACGATAAATATTTAAAAAGATTCGAGATACATTCAGTAATCGGATAAAAATATCAGGGTTGTCAAAATATGAATGATTACTTTTACAGTCGATATCACTATATCACTTAAAATGTCCAAAAATATTAAAATTTAATTTGCACGTTTTCAAGACACTTAGGAAACCAACATTTCTTCACTGGCTATACGAAAATAAAATTAGATCCAAGCGCACGGTAGTGGCCTGATGCTAATATATACATTATTATATATATACATTATTATACATACATAAATTGTTTTTTGCCCTCTATCATAACTTTGTTATTGTTTCACATAATGGTATGAAATTTTGCATGTAAATTCACTTAAGTATTCTAATTACTTGTGAAAAAATTGAGAGAGTTATTTCAAGTGATTTCTGAGATATTTGATTTTGAAATTCGTCCATTTTACTACTGACTGACTTATTGACTCACCAAAATTATGGGGCACTTCCCATGGGAGATGAAACTTAAAATTTAGTATGTAAGTAGTTGTTAGGGCACAAGTAAAGAAAACATTTTGAAAACTGCACATTTTTACTCAAAACGCCCTGGAACAGAGCCGTTATATCGGGATTTTAGAGTTTTGCAATTTAATTAATCCCGAGTTTCTGAAATCATAATTTTTTTTTAATTTAAAATGCCCCTAAACAAGACGCGATTTAAGGGACATTAAACTCACCTTTTTTTGTATATTTAGTCTGAAGATTAAATTCTGCCTATAGAGCAAGATATACGGACAAAAAAAGGATTATATTTCTCCTGTATTTTTTTCCATTCACTAAATTGGAAAAAAAAGAAGGGATCATATCAAAAACACTTATGTTAAATAAGGGCCAAGTTCCTATCCAAAAATATCGGCCTCCTAAAGTACTAAGATCTAAAATTAGACCAAGTTTTGTCCAGAATTTTATTACACTCATTTTGCATATTTTTTACTGATCTGTGTGTATTAATGAAAAAAACTGTCTGTTTTAATGAAAAAGAACATTTATTAATACAGACGGATCAGTAAAAAAACTTGACAAAAAAGAACTTGGTCTTATTTTAGTTCTAAGTACTTTAAGAGGTCTATCTTTTTGGATAGTAACTTGGCCCTTATTTTATATAAGTGTTTTTAGTATAATATATCCAAGTTAAGTTATATCGACATATTGTGAGGTAAAGAATATGTTATAAAATTTTGTACATGTATTTTCCGCACACCCTGTATACCTCTCCAAAACCTAATCGTTATTAATAGCTTTCTATGAAAAACAAAGGCTTTTTATTTAGGAATTTTTACCGCATAAAAAAATGAATTATTAAACAACATTGTAATGTACAGACGACTAAAAAGTGTGGTTTTTCTTTAAACAAATTGCGCCCACAAGCACGTACGCAAATATTAGCTGGTTTTGTTTATCTAATAGGAAAACTAACTAAAAAGTCTGATGAATATTTTAAAGTGGTTTAAACTTGTACCTTTGAAAATTTCGGAAAAATTACCATTTGTGATAGTCACTTATCACCCCGATTTTTACGACCTCCACCTGCACTTGAAAATTTCGGAAACATGTCCATGTTGTAATGGTTACTTTTAATTCCACAAATCAAAAATATAGATGCTTAAATTCTTATGCAAAATTTTTTGTAGCATAAGGGAGTTTCTGCATTTTTTATATTTATGACAGCCCACGAAGGTTTGTATGAAGCCTCAGTACTAGGGACCGTGAGTGTCGGGTTTTTAGATGTTTAACCCATTTTCCCCCAGTTCTGTCGACGCTGTTCAAGTACCGAAACATGCAGGCTAACCACAACTAACCATCACAGACGTTATACAAACAACTACTACCTTTAAACTAGCCCTTAATTTACGTCGTGGTCCTTATCTTCCTCCCAGGGACTTACAATTTAACGTGGATTCCGAACTCCACCCAACGACATACGGCGTTCACTGATCTGATAGGAAGCGGTGTATTATTATCTGAACGAGAAAAGTCGCCTGAAAATCGGTACGGGCCGAGCAAACTGATTTTTTTAAACACCTGCTTATTTACTAACTACAAATGTACGTAAATAAAATAACCACAAATTACAACTAACACTGTATTTAATGCAACAAGTCAGTAGCATTTCTATCCTAAAAAAATGGTCAAACTATAAAAACAAAAAGGGGTAATAAAGGTTTTCAAATAAATTTTACGAAATGAGGTTTATTTATTCCATCACTTACAGTATAAGCCACTGCCATGTGATGTCATGCTTGCATCTACCCGATATCGATTTACTGTAATTTAAAACAATAATTCAAGGGTGATAGTAAAAGAGGGTGAGTTGTCCGTCCCTACAACCCAATCTTACTTTTTTAATCACTTTATAGTTGCGAATAGTTCCTTCTTTATTTCCCACCCCAAAGGCAATTCACACGAACACAAATTAAAAGCAATTTTATTTGAGTATAAGAGAGGCATTACGTTAAAATGATACTATGATAAAAAGATATTTATTTAAATTTAAAAAAAGTAAATATCAGCAAACGTTGTTAACCTGTTTTTTCAATTATAATTTACTTTTTGGTTAATGTAGTTTACGTCACGTTTACAGTTTATCTAGAAAGGCCCAGAACTTTAATCTGTGTATTAATACACTGCCTCCTACTTCACCTAAGACAGTCCATGAAATATTAAAGCCTAAGCCTACCGTGGATGTCTTAAGTGAAGAAAAAGGCAGTTTATTGACACGATAAATATATATTTGGAGATTTGGCGGGGAAGAAAGGATCTCTACAGACAGAAAGTTCCACATCATAGATAGAGGGATAAAGAAACAAGCAAAGTGGGAAGATTGGGTCCTATCCAGTTGGACTATAAGGGGATTCTGCAAGCAGCACTTCGTGTTATTCTATTGGGAGCCGCTAGGGGAGAGATAATATTGACTACTACTACTCGGAGGAGAAGTCATGGAAATACCTATAAAAAAGGGACAGGTCCTCATAGTTTCTTGACGGGCAAGAGAAGGAAGATTTCTTGCCCGTCAAGAGTGATGTCAACAATAAGGCAAATGGCTTTTCTTTAAATGGAATCTAGAATGCTAATAGATATGACCCCCCTACAAAGGATACATATTTTTTAATTTAAATAATATTTTCTTTATTACAAGTGCGATACAAAATTACAAAATAATGTTGAGATAAAGCAAATTGTGATTTTTCAATCACTATTTACTTTATTTCGATATTTGTAATAATAATAAAATAAAGTTTTTTTTTTTAAATAAGATGGTTTTATATGGGCAGCGATCTATATCCTTGCTTCGCCAATGGAAAGATGCCCTTCCCCAGATATGGCAAAAATATTAAAGACAGGGCCTGATTTTTGATAAATACAGAGTATCAGAGAAAAAAAAACGCTTTCTGGTTCGGAAAAGGAATCCGAGCGTTGTTAAAGTTGGTGTGGCTACGGATTTAATATATTTGTGCTTGTTAAGGTGCCCACAAGGTTAAATATTTTTTTATTCTGCAGAATTTGGTCAGTCATACGTAAAAGGATGAGTATTATTAGACTTTTTTTGCAACGTCAAACATGAGGTATTGAGGAATTTAGAGGTATTGAACTGGACAATATTTCTGATGTCCCAATCCAAAATTAGCTGAAGTTTCTGTGAAAGAGATAACTGCGTTTGCTTTTTAAATCAGACTGGCTTGAGACATTGAATACTAGAATGTAGGGTACTATCGGCAGCAAAATATGAAAATTGTGAAAGTGAAAAGATTATTATTGTAAAGTAAAAACAAAGTTGATTCCAGTACTAAACCTTGGGCTACCTCAGAATTAATTTGGTGAAAGCTAGAAGAATGACAATCTACAATAACTGATATAAGTCGATTAGAAAGGAAACATTTTCTACTTTTTTTCATTACTTTGGAAGTACTCTGTATATAGATAATAAAAAATTATGAGACGCAACTAAGACACTGAGACAGTTAATTCCCCTATTTATTACCAAATCAGATATGCGTAATAAAACCTCAGCTAATCCTAAAATTGTATTAAGACTTTATTGACGCTATATGTCAAAAACCCTATAATATAACTTAATAATCTTTACGAAATATTATAGTCATAAATGCACCTTAAATCTTTTTATCATCCCATCGATACAATGAAAATCTGAGTAATTACATGTTAATATTTATTTAATAATTATGATTATACTTCTATTTCTAATAAAAAAATATCTAATTATAAAAGTTATCGTGATTTTGTCATGTGGCAAATTTGCAGAATAATAAAATATAGTGTTTAAATATTTTTTAGTAATTTCATTTAAATAAATTGTGTGTTCTTTTAAAAAACAACTCCGTCCTATTCAGTCTAAAAGTACAAGACATTTATTTTAAAAAAAACTTATAGTGATTATTGAAATTTAATAATTGTGTGATACAACCACCAAGTTTCTGCAAAAAATATGTGTTATCAGGAGGTGCAGAGAAATATCGTTTAGTTTATAAATATAGCCAAGCACTGGGCTATGTAATTAAAAATATGTACCACATTTCAAGAACATGTCGACATGGAAATTTAAAGAAACTTTATGATTAAAACAAGCTTTATTTTGGCATCCCAACATAAAATATATTTTTGTTGTGTTACATAATTATTGGCAAAACACTGGACACCCAAGCAATATAAATCCGAAAACGTATTTTCTCTGACAGGAGAAAATGGATTACATTTTTAAAAAGTCATATAGTCGGAGTGAAATAATAATAATGCATTAAAATTAAATAAAATCCGAATTTATTTTTATATATAGCGCAGTGTACTGCACGTATCTCTTCCATAAAAAACCTTTAATTAAAATCGGATTAGAGTACCAAAAATCTGATCCTTTTTATGTCTCAAAAATACAATCATGTTCGCTGTCGCGAAAAAATTTGCAGTCAAAAAGCTCGGACTATAGAAGGTTTGGGACGCTAAAAAGTTTGGGATGGATATAAAATTACTAAATTTTTAACATTCTTTCCAAAATAATTATATAAATGAAGGAAGGATGGTTTGCAAATGAAAACACGTTTTAAAACAACAAATGTTTTAACAGGCTGGCATTTAGGACAAAAGAAAGTTCAGTAAACAGTTCAATTAAAGTAATCAGCAAGTTGATTTGAAATAATTGCGATTCTCGCACAACAAAGTTAAATTCAATATTTACTTTAACATCGCTCCGAGAAGCTCAATTAAGACGTTGTAAAAATATATAGAAAATGCTTTTTAATAAAGAATTTGTAAACAACATTGGGGAAAGTTGTTTTAATTACTTATTTTAGTTGGAGTTTGAAGTACGTAGTGTACTGCCGTAGTTTTCAAGTTAAATTTAATAAATACTTTTATTTAAAAAGAAAACCATTAAAAATACAATTTTCATTAATAAAAATAAGTCTGACAATAATAAAAAAACGTTAAGAGCATATAACCGTTTTTACCATGTTTTTACTATATATAATAATAATATTTTGACATTAAATACTACATAAATATTTTTTTGTTGTTTTTTCAAAAAAGGTTCTTTCAAAATAAGTAGAAGACATTCATCTAAGAGTTTGATAAGCGGTAAAATGTAAGTGTTTTCCGATGTCTCGCCTTTGACGGCATAAAAACTCTTGAGAATAAGAACCCTATAGTTTTGGAGAAACTCTAAAGATCTGTACTCCGTAATTTTAGTTTTTGAATCACGAAACATCAGAAAACACTTCTATTTGGCAAATTTTTAAATCACAGAACCAGAATCCTCCATTTTTCCAAATTTATATAAATTCGTACATTGGCATAGGTTTTTACAAATCACACAATTTT
The DNA here is from genome assembly GCA_019359885.1 of Listronotus oregonensis. Classification (NCBI taxonomy): domain Eukaryota; kingdom Metazoa; phylum Arthropoda; class Insecta; order Coleoptera; family Curculionidae; genus Listronotus; species Listronotus oregonensis. Next base: position 21,115 of record JAHBCN010000355.1, on the reverse strand, counting down.
TAATAAAATTATTTTATTACAAAAAAAAAAGAATTTAAAATTAAAAAATATATATCAAATATAATATTAAATTTTTAAAAAACATGTCACAATTCGTGAAGGTATGACGTGCGTTTTGTCACCAAATAATAAATAAATCTAGTACAATGTACAATTTTAATAAAATATCTGCAATTAAAAAAAAATCCTTAATACCACGGCACTGAGGTCTCCGCCAATGTAAAGAAAATTAAGTTTAAGTTTTGAAAAAGGGAAAGGCAAAAATACAATTCCGAGGTAAAATAAAGCGGTTTTTTAAAACTTTGTGTGCATTTGATTAGAGAAAGTAGTACGGGGTAAATTTAAAAAGTGATTAATTAATGCCGGCTAACTGAATCGGTATCGTTTCGCGCAACGAGCGCGGCAAGCTAGGAGGGGAATAGATTGCGAGATGAATCGAAGGGTGGTCAAATCGAGTGCTTTCGTAACGGTTGTCAGATTCACGCATTTCTATTGGTCGACGACACGCGCCGAAAATGCGTCTATCGATTTGTACAAAACTGCGCCCCGTTTGCGAAAGTACGATTCAGTCAAACGAAAAGTCGGGTTCAGGCGGTAGCAGGGTGTCTTTAGACCCGAAGCGCCTTACACTGAAGGGCGTCGTCACAACCCCATGCCGGATAGCTGTTCCATCCATTTAGTTATAGTGTTGTTTCAGTGTTATTTCATATAGCTAGTTTCATTTTCAATATGGGAGGTTGCGCATCTAAGGAAAATACCGCTAAAGAACCGAAAAAAGAGGATGATACCGGGTTTGTACTATTCGTATCCTGTTGATGTCTCATGCATGGGTTAATAGCACGATGTCCATGGGGTGCGCCTGGATTTCTGTGGAAGCTTCTCTATATGTTGTGTTACCTGTCTCTTGGCTATATAAATTAAGTACGCATTCATATATGTTATTTTTGCTTTCCCTTTTTCATATACATGCAAATATCGCCGGCCGGCGTTATGCATTATATTTTCCCAACAGTAGATTTTTTTTTTAATTTACGTTATTTATAAATATTTTTACAAATATTACTAAAACGTAGCATGATATTGTTGTATAAAATAAAATGCTGATATGTTGCTTTTTCCAAAAAAATAAATTAAATAAAAAATCTTATGATGAAGTACCTATATTTGGATTTGTCTTTTTCTTTAGTGGTTAGTTATTTGCACTTAATTTAGATTATTTAAAATTTTTATGTACATTGTAAACTTTTATGTGTGTCTATTTTGTAAAATATGCATACCTTTAAAAAAATGCTTACCATTTTTTTTTTTTTTATTTTACATCTTGTTATAAACTATTTAAGATATAAGTAGTTACATGACCAACTTTTAATTTTTAATAAAACATACGTTTTAAAATTTCTGGAATTTAAATTAGCCGTGGGAAAGCTACAAAAAAATATTTTTAGTTGTGCCACAAAAGTTGTTTTTATCTTTTAAATATGCAATTTCTGATCATTTTTTAACAAGGTGTAATGTTTAGGATCACAACTTGAAATAAGCTTTAATTTTAGGTAAAAAACAATATATTGTGGAACATTTTTTAATAAAATTTGCTGATATGTTGCTTTTTCCAAAAAAATACATCAAATGAAAAATCTTATGATGAAGTACTTATATTTTAAAACCTATACAGTAATTTTTAACTACACCTTTTAGTCTTTCAATTATGTAAAATAATTAAAATGTAATATTTGTCAGATGACCGAATACTTTTATTGAAGCGTGTTTTAAATCCAAAAAATACTTTAAAAATCAAGTTAAAACCTAACAATTCTTTAATTATATATAAAAGTTTTGGCTTTTGCAAGATAACAAAAAAGCTTATGACGCAGGTAAAATTATGGATTATATGAATAATTTATTAAATAATATCGTTAAAGTATACATTTCCAATAACTTATATTTTAAAATCTTTATTAAAATATTAACCCTTAATAAACTAAAAAAATGTGTAAAAATCGGTTAACAAAAAAATATGTAGACTTTAATTTAATTTCCCATATTATAAGGTTAAATTATAGTTTTAAATTAAATTAGACCTTTCTGTTTTTGTGTGCTTTGGGATTATCTCGTAAGTTTAGTTAGGTAAGATTATTTCTGTCTCTTACATATAAGTACTTTAAGACTCGATAAGTCAATAAAAAATTAAAAGTCAAAATAAACTTTAAATTAGTCCTAGCCTTTGATATACGAAATACACCATTTTTTTTTAAATAGGTGTGACCCAACCATAAAGAGAGATAATAAACTGTTTTATAATCATCTTTATAGCATTTACAATAATGCGATATTATTAACAACTCCATGATACTATACTGCTTATTATGATGATATATCATTTTATAAAAAGTTTCAAAACAAACTTTTATTTCAGTTTTGTAAAATTGTTATATTTTTTAAAATTGAGGGTTGTTACAAACTTAATGTAAGATAATCATTTCATAATTATCCAAATCAATGTCTTTACGACATTACTCGGGTATTATTGGGGGTAGTACATAGATAGTATATGGTCGCACTACCGCGTTGTTGAAATGCAGTAATAACAGGGATCGGTACTTGGATATCGTTTACGGGACTAGGAGAAGAATCTAAGAACCTGCTTTTCACAATATCTAGTTCTTAGGCTTTATACAAGTCTTCGCAAACTGTCCTAAAGATAAAAAGAGCCAGCAAAACTTCGTTTTACTATAAATAAAGTCTAAAAATGGTTTAATAACAAACGCGAAATATAAAAGGTAAAAGGTAATAAAATATAGGTTTTTAACGATTATACAAAAACTGATATTAATGCTCGTTGCTTTTTAATAAACCAGAGTTATTAAAAGACAAAAATCAAGAACAATATAAAATAATTATTAAAGGCAAGAACTAAAAGTTTAAAATTTCCATCAAAGCGGTTTACCTTTATTAAACTGTTTATTGGAAAATAATTTAAGTGAAATAAATTCATTTTTTTTTCTATTTAAAAATAGAAATCATTGTATTTACTTGCTCTTTTGCCAATATTTTGATAAAAAAATATTGTGAAAATAAACCACGGTATTTATTTTTCAGAAAAGACACGATGGTTGACGCCGCAGTCCTTGAAAAACTTGAAGCTGGCTTCAAGAAACTTGAAGCTTCTGACTCTAAATCACTCTTGAAAAAATACCTCACCAGAGAACTGTTCGATCAACTCAAGGTTAAAAAGACATCATTTGGCTCTACTCTTTTAGATGTCATCCAATCAGGTAAAAGAATATAAAATTTGTCGATTCCCTTTGTCCGTTTTTTTTGAGATATCCCTAAAGTTCTGCTCTAACGAATAAGCCGATCAAGAGCGCAAACTGCACAATGGGATACCTCTACAAATCTTACTTTTATTTTTAAACTTCATATCATTAAGTTTATCTTCTATTTTACATTAGACACCTACTCAGAGCATTAACCCTACGATAACTATTTGCAACATACGAGATAAAATTAGTTTCACTTTTTAAATTTTTCTGGTGTACTAACATAATCTTGGGAAACATTTTTGAAAGCCCTTTGAATAATTTAAAAAATCAACAATCGAGTCTTCCTACATATGGTGGAGTCGAAGGAATACATTGTATTTTCACCACTGAGGAATAAATGACGAGCACTTTGTCTTTCTTGTACTAAAAGTTCGTTACAAAGTCCGCAGCATGTTGTAAGAGTAGTAGTAAAATGCGAAGAAAAATTGGAACATGGCAACTGATACATCTGTTCCATAAGTTTTTTTAAGTATGCTTAAAAATAATTTTAAAAGGCGTTAAATATATTTTTTATACAGGTGCTACCTATAGATTATTTTTATGGTGGATTCGAAGAAATGTACAATATTTTCACCACTTAAGAATAAATGACGAACACTTTGCCTTTCTGTGATAAAAGGTTCATGGCACCTTGTGACAAATTTGTTAATATATTTAAAAAGTTGTGACAAGAAGGCAAAGAAAAATAAGAATGTAATGATATTAATACGCCTAATTCTTAAAAATAGAATTTACTATGCATTTAATTTTGCATGTTCCATGTAATATGGTTAGTAATTTCTTTTTAAAAATATAGAGTTTTACCAATTATTTTCTGACATACTTATGCTGTATTTCTTTAATGATAAGTTGAATATTACTGGAAAATATTTTATGGTATATAATATTATTCAATGTTACTAAAATAATATATTGCGTAGTTTCACGTTTACAATTTGCTCTGTAATATATTTGAACATTTTTGAGCTCTGTTGAACAACTTGATTAAAAAAAACTTTATTTTTCTAAATTTTAACGTCATTTTCAAAGTAAAAAGTATTGGTAATCATAAATAAGTCTATCTGTTGTTTAAATAACGTTAAGAGCAGTAACTATAAAATAAGTGATTTAATAAAATTGTTAATATTATGTACAAACTAATATTTAAAAATTCTTCCAGAAATCCTAAAATTACTTTTATAAATAAACAACTTAAAAATGTCAAAAATTATTTGGTAAATCTTTGTCAGTTGTTTTAAAGAAATTAATAATATTCTTTAGACATTTTTTTGAAACCAACAAACCCAAGGGGACTCCAGAACTTCATCAATCTTGAACTGCTATCAAACAGGGGTATCAATTGCTGGGTTTAATTTTTCTTTGCTCCCTTACTATATTGCTTACAATATATTAACGACTTTATGACAAGGTCCTGGCAGCCTTTAATAAAAACTGACAAAGGGTATGTCATAGGTTTTTAAGTAATGAAAACATTGTACATGCCTTCGTTATTTTTGGGGGAAAGATAAAATGCTTCTTAGACGAAAATAATGTAAAAATAAAAGTTAAATTAAAACAACCAATTATAAATTTGAGTTTAGATCGTACCTAAATAAAATTTACATTATTTCAGCCATCTTCGATACCGTTAATGTTTACAGGTTCTACAAACCAAAGGCTTAAAAAAAACAGAAACTACGAGACAATAAAAAGCTTAAAAAAATTAACTAGAAAAATAAAAAAGTTATGTTCAGAATGTTGTAAATGAAACGGAACGTTTTTTTTTTAAATAAGCAACAAATAAAAACAGTTTTACATTTTTCTTTGTCCTATACCCATACTATTTTTGTTCTTTTTTCAGGTCTTGAAAATCATGATTCGGGTATTGGTATCTACGCCCCAGATGCCGAAGCTTACACCGTATTCGCCGACTTGTTCGACCCAATCATTGAAGATTACCACAAAGGATTCGGAAGGAATGACAAGCACCCCCCCAAGAACTGGGGTGATGTCAGCGTATTCGGCAACTTGGACCCCAACAATGAATTCGTAGTCTCTACCCGTGTGCGTTGCGGAAGATCATTGGAAGGCTACCCCTTCAACCCCTGTCTGACTGAAGAGCAGTACAAAGAAATGGAACAAAAAGTTTCATCAACCTTATCTGGACTTGAGGGAGAACTTAAGGGTACATTCTACCCATTGACTGGAATGAGCAAAGAAGTTCAACAAAAACTGATTGATGACCATTTCTTGTTCAAGGAAGGTGACCGATTCTTGCAGGCTGCCAACGCTTGCCGTTTTTGGCCCTCTGGTCGTGGTATTTTCCACAACGAAAACAAGACTTTCTTGGTCTGGTGCAACGAGGAGGATCATCTTCGTATTATTTCCATGCAAATGGGAGGTGACTTAGGAGAAGTATACCGTCGTCTTGTAACCGGCGTCAACGACATTGAAAAGCGTATCCCATTCTCTCACCATGACAGACTTGGTTTCCTTACTTTCTGCCCAACCAACTTGGGAACCACCGTTCGGGCCTCCGTACACATTAAAGTTCCAAAATTGGCTGCCAACAAAGCCAAGCTTGAAGAAGTAGCCGCCAAATACAACTTGCAAGTCCGTGGAACCCGTGGTGAACACACCGAAGCTGAGGGTGGTATCTATGACATTTCCAACAAGAGGCGTATGGGTCTCACTGAATTTGAAGCCGTCAAGGAAATGTATGACGGAATCGCTGAACTGATCAAGATCGAGAAGGAATTGTAAACCCCATACATTCGTGATCATTACATATAAGCAATGATATGATATAATTTTTTAGTACCTTTCGTACGTATGTTTGGTTGCTGAGGAAGTGGAGACTGCTTATTGCAATCAAAGCTTCCCAAATAAGTTAGTGTATTCAAGCTTTCTAGTCGACATTATTTTCGGAACAGCGTCAAGTTAAAATTTTTAATATAATGTCAAACATTGGAATCATTCGTTATTTTAGTTTATACGTAATGTAAAATATAAGTATTATTTTAACTGCAAATTTATTACAAAAAAAAAAACGTTTAATAAAAGACGTCCAATGTAACTGTTTTATTTTTTTAATCCCTCTCCCTCTAGGGCATTCTTTTCCTGTGTAAAATTTCTTACGTTGATACATGTTTTTCTTCGAAAGTAAAAAATATTTCAAAAAAATATTAGACTGACCTGTGAAATAAATATAATAACTACAAAACTATTTGTCACAAACATTAAGCTTTACATACTTTAAAAAAGTAAAAATTAATATTTAAAAAATATATTAAAAACGCCAAAAAAATTATTGTCAGGTAAGGGGTACAAAAAACGTCATTTAAAGACTAAAATAATAAATTAGCAAACATTGTACCATAAGAACCAACTCAGTATGTTTACCCTTACGATTTAGTGAAATTTTATTTAAAAAACAAGTTTTTGTGTTATTTATTAATTTTTATCTAAATGTCGCCACAACCAAACTAATATTATTAAATGTTATTCCAGGAACCGATGATATATCTCATAATATTGTGAATTTTACTGCTATTTTTTGTCTTTCGGAAAACGCAAACAGCTTCTTTAATGTTTTCAAAGTAATAATTATTTGTTTTAATTTTTTTTACACAGCACATTATAGGAAAAATCAATGTTTAAAAAATTATTTTACTTTTCTGGGATTATTTTAGTGAAAAATTATTTGGTTTTTTTCCAGAATAAAAAAAAGATATACATATAAATATATATATTATATATATATATATATATATATATATATATATATATATATATATATATATATATATATATATATATATATATATATATATATTATATATATATATATTATATATATTTTAAATTCTAAATAAATTAAATTTTTAGTAAATTGTGAAGGAAAGTCTACCCTTGCGACGAAAAACATACAAATATTTTATGATTTCTTTAAATAAATGAACCTAATGAAAATATAAAAAATGTAAAATATTTTAGGTGGGTGTCCTCTGTTAATAAAAAAGAAGAAAATATTAAAAAGAAATAAAATTTAAATTTACTTACAAATATGAAGGGACACCTACACGTCGACGTTTCGATGGTTCTCGTCAGGGTATATCCATATTTGTTAAAAAATATTTAATTCTAAAGAAAATTTGCTTAGAAATAGAGATAACTTATTATTTTAGTGAGAAGAAATTACAAAATAATAAGAGTTATCTCTATTTCTAAGTAAATTTTCTTTAGAATTAATTATTTTTTAACAAATATGGATATACCCATGTCGATGTAGGTGTCCCTTCATCTTTGTAAGTAAATTTAAATTTTATTTCTTTTTAATATTTCTTCTTTTTTATTAACAGATGACACCAACCTGAAAATATTTTACATTTTTTATATTTTCATTAGGTTCATTTATTTTAAAAAATAATAAAATATTTGTATGTTTTTAGTTATATTGTAGCAATTTACTAAAAATTTAGATTTATTTAGAATTTTAAATAAATATATATCTTTTTTTATTCTGGAGAAAAGCCAAATCATTTTTTCAGGAAAAAACAAGTAATAAATAAATCTAAAACTAGGCAGATAAATAAATAGTAACATAATACTGAAGCACAAAAGTAAAAGAAGTAATAAAATTTGCAATTTTTGACTGTCCCTCTTTTTACACTTCTTTGCACGAAGTTTCAAGTACTTCAATCAGTCCGAGAGCTGGTGAACAATTTTGAGTAGGTTCTTGAGGCATTTTGAAAATTTGTGTAATTGTCCTTGAAGGACCCCTAAACATAAAAGTTAAGGTCTGGCTGAAGGGTAGCGGCTCCCTAGCAAACCTTAAATTTTTTGAATTCAAGGGTTGGTAAGGGGCCGAAAAAAACGACAAAAAAGACCAAAGCTCTCACATGACTCATGTAAAAACGTTCTAATGGCATCATTTATAAGCAAAATTAGTGGACACTGAACGTACTGCTATCCGTTAGTTGATGTATGAAAGAGAATATGAAACAAATTCTACAATAATTCTACCAATTGAAAACTTATGGTGGATTGCATTACCTCTGACTGTATATCCTGTTATTTATACAGGGTGTCCGAAAATGCGTGTAAAACATTTTATTACAGACTCTTAACGTCAAAATAGGTGGATTTAAGTTAACTCAATTATTTGTGAAATTGCTTCGTATAGCTGGTAAAGCGGGTCAAAGATTTTAAACAATTTTGGTTTCTCCTATATTTTCTAAAAACGTTTTAACTGATTTTGTGGTTTTGTTGGTTATATGTCGGCGTCAAACACTAAAACCCGTCATTTCATAAACTGACTAGTTAGTACATGTATTGCCGGCGGGTCCGGTGTCGTTTAGCTCCATTCGATTTGAAAAAAATTAATATTACAGATAAAAAGAACACATTTTGTTTAGTAGATTTCAAAAAGAAAAAATCAGAAAAAATGCATTTTTGCAGAGAAAAGTGAAATTAAAAGTAGGAAAAACACTACGTTTTTAGGTTAAGTAAAAGGCCAGAATTTGCGACGTTGTCGGATCAAAAAAAAAAGGATTTAAATTTAGCTTTAAAGCATTATGGATTAAATAAAAATACACAAATTACAGTTTTTTTTTAAATAAGGTAATTATCTGGAAGAATCAAAAAATTAAGATATCAGACTTTTTTTCATTTTGTTCAACGGCGCATTTATGATAAAGAAATTTTACAATTTAACGAGGAAAACCTAACGACAACTAACCAAAAACTAACCAGAACTAGGTAATAGTTTGGAAGCTGTTGTTTGTTAGTTCTGGTTAGTTTTTTCTATTAAAAAAACTTCATTTTTGGTAAATGGAAAAAACAACCTTCAATAATAACAAATTATTAGAAAACATCTGGCAACATGACTTATTCAAAACGGCATCGTATCATCTCTTTTTGTATGTATTCTTTCTCACTTTTTTCATGTTAGTCGGACATATTACTTTAGTATATTTTATGTGGGAAAGAAAGAAATTTTTTTAAATTTTTTATAATGTGAGTGAAAAATTATTTTTTTCAGACCCTATGTGTTTTATTATGGTGTAAAAAATAAGTGAAAAAAATATATTAAAATACTGCTGTTTAAAAATGGAGCTAAAGTTCACCGAAGCCGGTTGTAACACCAGCAATACATTACTCTCGAGTAATTTCAGGGAGTACAGATTTCAGCGTTTAACGCTAATATATAGTCAGAGATAAATGTTTTTACTGATTTAGTGATCAGTTATAAAACAATTGGAATTCAATAAATGTAATATCAGTAAATATTTTTCTAATTCTAATTCAAAAATATTTATAATCCAAGTATTTGGAATCTTAACTGCTGAACAATATCCGTGAAATGAGTCGTTTTATCAAAAAAAAAAGTGTTGATTACCTGAAAAAAATGTAATAAAACAGTTAATATTGAAAGTAAACAGTGGCGGATTTACATATTTGCCGCCAGTAGGCTATTCAAATTTTGCCGCCCCTACCGACCTCTACAATACGATACCCTACTTCAAAATCATATTAATCACAATTTTTTTTGTCAATGAAATTGTAACTGTATGATTTGGGCACTATCAACCTAATTACTGCACCTTTTTCCCTTAATTAGTATGATTTTGAACCAGGGGATCCATGTATCAGTTCTTAGATTATTTTTGCAGCCCAACAGTTTAGTTAAGATTGCACAAGAAATAGTTTTGGATATATTTCTAAGCTGTGAGGCGGGGATGGTATACCCTAATACTACTTACACAATAATGTACGCACACAAGATAATTTTTATTGCGATTACTCTTAGTTTAAAAACGATATATTCAATTATCTGGTAACGATCCAGGGTATAATGACGATAAAATTCAATTTATTAAATTATAAAAGTTTTACATTACCTTTTTGCGCGATTTTTTATTCGCAAACTTATCAATTTTATCGTCGTATGAAATCTTGTTTATTAGTTCTGACTTTATGCACAAATGAGCTAGGGCGTTTAGCTTCTCTTGGTTGAAGGTAGATCTTGAATAATTTTTCACCCACACGAAGACAGACTTTTCAATGATCTAGAAGAATATGGATTTACAAAAATCCTTTCAAAAGAAAGGTAACATTAAAAATGTATGCATTCTTGAACTGAGTCAGTCTCTACATTAGGATGCATTTCTTCCAAAAACGGCCATTTTCCTTAAGTGTTGATGAACAATTACTTATTTTGGTCAGAAATGAAAACTTCTCATTAAACTTGTTATAGGCCTATTGCCGTATTTCTAATTCGGATACGAGTTTTTCAATGAAGACGAGATATGTGTTAATCCCGAAAGTATCACTAACAGTGTTTTCATTTCTTCATCGGGTGTTTCATTATATTTTCCTTTTTAGTTCTCTTTTTCCATGTCTTTTATGTACTGCTTTGACAGGCTTAATTACATTGCCTTTTCTCCATAATGCTTAAAATTTGCCTAAATTTAAACATTGAATTCGTTTATTCTTAAAAAAAAAACAATCCACACAACAACCATTACCGCCGTTTACAGTTTTTTTAACTCAAAAGTATTTCCGTCGCTTCGTTTTGCGTTACAGGCTTTACGGTACAATTATTCCAAAATTTTAATAACAAATAATCTCTCAAAACCTATACATACGTCCTTTCTAGCTGACTAAATTGTAGAAAAATATATCTAAGTGGTGCAAAAACTCTTGTGGTGAAACATATTACATGTTAATTTTTTTTTGTGGACATTAACATTAAAATATATAAATATGAATCTTTTTAATTTCTTTAAGACAAAAACATTTTTGGCCCCAAATTTGCCGCCCTAGGCTCCAGCCTACTCAGCCTGCTGGTAAATCCGCCACTGAAAGTAAATTTAATTAAAAAAGTTAGTACAAAAAAATATTTAAGCAAATGCGCAAAATGACAACTCTTTGCTAAATACGCTTATCAAAAAGTTGCCTACATTTAGTGCAATATTGACATTTTTATTCTGACAAAACGACTCATCCAGCGAAACCCGTTCAAGAGTTAAAAGTACATCCGTTACCGGATAAAACAATATTTAAGTCATCATAACGTTTATGATAAAAAAATCATAAATAATATTATCAGATTTATAAACATTTACTTTTTTATAGACCACTGAGAAACGTTATTTTAGTGTCTGACTAGACACCAAAACACACTGAAATTAAATAACATGTTTTTAAGAAATTTAGAAAGAAAAAACAGTATTGTCTATTGGTTGAATGAAGCCATTTCAGATATAACTAAGTGGCTTTAAATCCACCTATTATGACGGTAGGTGTTTGTCATAAAATTTTAGAAACATATTTTTACAAACATCCTATATTATGACAAACATAAACCAAATAAAAAATATTGTTTATTTAAAAAAAGAGTTTTATTTAAATAAAAGGTTTGCACAATGCGATCGTATGATCTATTCCACAGAATACATTTTCTACTGTTCCTCCCAAGGATACCTAGAACAGACAAAAAAATTAAGTAAGAAACAAAACAAGGAGTAAAAATAATTTAAAAATATTTTACAAAGTGCAATTAATGAGTAAGTATATTCAGAAAGATCCACTAAAAAAATCTGGTGTGCTATAATAAGGCCTTTGATCTAATTAAATATTTATTTTATATTTTCATTTATAAGCTAACATTTAGCATACTTTTTTTCCCAAATAACAAGAAACAGCCAGGTACTTTTTCTTTTGTTAAAAATATATTTATCCGTTGCAGGAAAACCAGCACATTTTCTTAAAATCTAATATGATTTAATAAATAAGTAAAGTTATCCATTAAAAAAATATATGTTTTTCATACCTTAAGTGGAAAATATTGATCTTTATCATCACCAAGTCCCAGGCAACTGTTTTTATTTCGGCCCCAAGTATAGAGATCTCCAACGTTTGTAATAGCAGCTGCATAATTCAAACCACAAGCTACCTGAGTTACTACACAGTTAGGTTGAAAATCGTTTCTCCCAAATAAAGTACTTGGAATTTGTAATGGTTTTTTTGACAGCTGAACATTTGGACCTAGCCCCAAAAGGCCAAATCCCCAAACAAATACATCACCATTTTCCCTAAAAAAGTAAAAGTAAAGGTATACTAGTTAATTCAGGAGCGTGGCTCACCCCTTTTTTCTACATTTTTTTAAGATAGAAAAATAAAACTTGGATCATGATATCAAATTTTACGTTGTTTGACAAGTCACGTGACTTTCGGTTTCACCGAAGACGGTTTCCATGTTCGATTTTCAAAGAAGACATCCTGTTATACCCATTTTTGGATTCCTAAATTCTGCAACCAATAGTACCCCATATGTCAAATTGACATTGACAACATTAATTTTCAAAAAAAAAAATGGACCCGGGGGTATGTGGAAAAATAATATTTGATGCTAATCAATTTAACAAAATTTAAAAAAACTTTTAATATTTTGTTTAATTTAATGCGTTTTAAAATTTCAACATGAAAATAATCCATTTTTTCAAACATAATAATATGGGTTAACCTTGTCATTTGAAAAGCAGCCTACAGAGATTAATTCCAAGTTAAAAAAATAATTAACAACAATATTTAATGCAAAAATACAAAACTATACAGGGTGCCTCGTTTAAAAATCGGGAGCTAAGGCCTTTTTTGTAAAACCGAAGTCTCTGACTTGTCAGAAAACGTCAATTTGACATTATATGATACCCCAAAGAATTCATTTAAAGAATGCAGAAAAAAAGGGGGTGAGCCAGCCTCGTGGTTCACCCAGTACGTATGATCCCCAAAATCAATACACTAATAAACATTTCTACCATGTTGTTTTTTTAACTACAACATTCCTAAAGGAAAAACTTGAATAAAACAATGAAAACCATGTAACTCAAAACTTATCCCTAAATACTAGAGTATCTTTGTGTCACATTCTGATACACGATTGGTAATTGACTCATATTTAGGCAGTAAATTTGCGTTTCACATTTTGACAATATTTCTTGTTTTGGAAGTTATTATATGCTTTTATTTATTTTTAATTGTGTTGAAAGCTAGTTATTTTATTTATTTAGTTACTGTCTTTTAAAGTCGTCAAAATGGTGCATTGTCTGTATTAAAGTCGTCAAATTTTATGTGTATACCAATTTAGAGTTGGGGGACTTAGTGTGACCTAAACCATTGTGACTTTATTCAAGGGTTTTTTAAAATCATAAGGTTTCCCACACTAAAGCAGACACAACTAAAATGCTACATAATCCCTAAACATTACTGTTAATGTCAATGTTCATGGGTTTAGTGGGCCAAAACTGGTTTGGGTAAATGCGAATGTTCATAAAAACAGAATCTCTTATAAAGATAATTTTAATATTAACAAAATATTCATATAACTTTTTATTATGGTGGTACCAATAAAAAACAAAACTACTGATAGATTCAAAGTCCCAAAAAAATATGCATAGTTTTCAGTACTGGTGGTTTTTTGTACTTATAAACAAACTACTACTAAAGCATGCTTAGTTTTTAATTTTTATTTAAAAAAAAAAAAATAAAAATAACATATACATCAGAATCTAATATAAGGCAACATGAGTATCTTGTATGTAACTTGTTCAGATAGAAAAATCCGAAGATTTTTAGTATCGCTAGCTCTGAGAATTTACCACTAATATTAGCACAGTGTCTGGTAACCATATTTTACAAAATATAACTCTAACTTGTTTTGGTAATATTTGCTTGTGGTATCATTACTGATGGTATGTGGGTCTTATTTTTATTAAAAAAAAATGTTTAGAACATTTACAATAAAATAAAGTTAACATTTTTTTGTAAGTAAAATAAGTTCTATGATGCTGCTTTACTCTGCAGGAAACACAACAAACTTACAGGTGCCAAAAAAGTATATTTTTATAAAAAAAAATTTTTTAAAGTGATATCTGGCTCTACATACTAGAACAATGAGTAACCCTTTTAACTTGGGGATAAGTTCTAAAGCACATTGTATAAGGTACCATTAGCAACTAAACAGAAAGAGCCTCCACTTGCTATACTTTTAATTTTTCCAAATTTTTTTAACATATCTATGTAAGTTGGTCGAGCTAATTGCTGGTCTCCACTGGGTAATGATATCTGACCATATTCTGTGTTACCCCAGCCAAATGCATCACCCTTATCTAAAATAGTACAAAACAAATGTAGGAAAATAAAATCTGATTAGTTTCTTGCATACGACAAACTTACCATTAATAGCTAAAACAAAATCAGATCGACAAGCTAGTTTAACAATATTTTCATTTTTTAAATCTCCCGAAAGTCTGGTAAAGCTTTCTGTATTGTTAAAATGTTCTAAACCTGTTTGTCCATCAGCGCCCCATCCACACAGTATACACACCCATCTTCAGCTAAAATTAAACTAAAAAGTTTTTTTAAATACTACCCCCTTATAATATTATCAAAGCAATTCAGCTTTTAAGGTTATACCTATGATCTTGACCACATTCACATCTATAATTTTTTCCATCAATATTTTTCATATGATGAATTAAATTACTTTTAAGATAATCTTCTTCTTCAATAACTTTCCTCCCACATTGTCCATAAGCATTATTACCAAGTGTAAAGATACCTTCGTCTGTAAGAACTAACAGGTGTGCCCTTCCTGCTGCTAGTTTTATTATTTTAGATTTTTCAGGGTTTCTACAAATTAATTTATAAAATAACAAGTACAAAAATGGCACAAACAATCATACTTAAAAAAGGAAAAAATAGGCTAGGATGGGAAAAATTGTTCCAAGGGTGATCTTTTTGAACCTCATGGTAACCAATTTGAAGTCTGTATTTAAACCAGTTCCGTATAGTTTTACATTTGTGTCACTATTAACAGAAATACTGAAAAACCAAAGCCTGCAGCAGCTGTAGTCACCTAAAATTAACACTCTATTTTTTACCCCGTCAAAAAAAGCGTAGATTTATAAAACATTAGTTGTTCTAACTGTTTATTACTATAAGTAATGCTTTTATTTAAAAATAACAAAGTTTGGGTTACAATACTCTACATGTTATATTACCTGGAATCTCTCTCCAAAGTTAATCGTTTAGGAAAACGTAAAAGATGTAGCTTTTTTCAATTAATCCTTTTAAGCCTAGAGCTCCCTAAGCGCATTACCCCAAGCAAAACCCTTCTATAAGATTTGTTACTGACAGTATAAAAAAACTAATAAATGATGAAAAATTAAAAATTAAAAAAATGGTTCAACTCACCTGGAACTTGATTTTTTGATCGGGATCGATGGATTTTTTTTTTTTTTGCCACTAAAAACCGAACACTTATATATGTTATTCTTTTGAAATTTCTGAAAATTGTTTTTAAAAAAAATATTTTTAATGAGGTTAGGTTGCTTGATGAAGGGGACCTGCGGAAGTGTTGCCAAAAAAGTCGTTGATCTGCTCTAAAAGGTGTACCCCCGTCAGAATTTTTTTTTTATGGCCTTTCCCCAAAAAGATCTTAAGTAGACCTTTTTTAAGGGCTTTTAAAAATTAAGGGAAACAAATTGTTTTCGCTTGCACCATTAGTTTTTTGCAACTTAACTAAGACTACTTAGAAAGTGGCAACGTTGCATCGTTCTTTTTTTTTTTTGTTGGCCTTTACAACGCGAATACCCCAAATTAACAGCATACTTTAAATTTTTCCCAAAGGTCCGGCCAAATAAACGCGGCGGCCAGTTTCAATGGCGCCAATTTAAACTAAAATCGCCCAAAGGCATTTATTTTCTTAAAAAGATTGGTGAATGAATTTTAAGACCTTTATTTGACTATGTTTTTTAGAAAATTTTTAAATTATTTGGTATTGTAGATTATTGAAAGTTTTAAAAAAAAAGTTACAATGTGTATGTGTTTATACTATTTTATTATTTTTTATAAATAAAATTAAATAAATGATATTATACATAAAATTTTTTATAATTCAGCTATTATTTTTAGTCCCTATACGGGGTGTTTCCATGTAATATTTGGGGGTGATTTTGGACTCTTTTAAGAAAAAACTTCATATGAATGTATGTCCAAAACGTCTTTTTTTTTTGAGATACAGGGTGTTAAAATTTTAAAAAAATTTTTTTTTTATTGTTTTTTTCTCCCCTTTTAAAATTTTTTTATGAAATTGGTGTCGGCTTTATGCTTAAAAAGAGTTTTTTTACCTAAGAAACATTTTTTTTTTCCCAACGGGGGTTCCGTCTGGACTCGGCAATTTTTTAAGGAAAAGAGTCCCCACTGCTTTCTTTAAAATAAAAATTTTTTTGGAGTCCTCGGTAATTTAAAAAAAAATTTGGTTACTTTACTTTTTTGCGATTCACATTTTCCCAAAAAAAAAATAAAATTTACTTATTTGCATTTACTACCAATTCGAAAAAAAAAGATTTATTAATTTGAAAAAAATTTTTTCAAAATGTTTCTTTTAAAAAACCAAAAACAAAACCCTACAGCAATTTTCATAAAAATATTTAAAAATTTTTTAAAAAAAGACAATAAATTATTTTTTTTTAAAATTTTAAAACCCCCTACTAAAAAAAAGGGGGGATCATTCATATGGTTTTTTTTTAAAAAAGTCCCCAAAATTCCCCTTAAATATTAAAATTATTTAAAAAAAAACCTGTATATTTTTTTTTTTTATTTACAATCAGATTTTTTTCCTTTTTGTTCCATTCTTCAAATTTTTAATGCCGTAGCTATCATTTATTGCATCTCTCCTATTATCAATTTTTAAAATTTTCCCGATTGAACAAATCTCTTCTGTTCGGTTTCTTCTCTCGAGGTTTTTGGTTATACATGAATTTTAATTTTCCTTTGGTTAACACCTGCAGTTAATTTTAACAATTGTCTCTTTTGACTTTAGATAATTCGGTCCTTAGTTCATCAGTGTGCCCCCATGAGTTTCAACAAAACCTTCAGTCCAAAATCCAAAAAAAATTAAAAAAATTACTTGTAATAACATTATTTAAAAAAAATTTTCCCCCGACTGAAAGGTTAACCCCAATTCTTGTAGGACATGTTCCATGAATATGAATACTCCTCTACTTTTCCCCTACGTTTTTAGCTTGCTGGCAAATCCCAAAAAATAATACCATACAATAATTATACTTCCTTATACATCACTACACGCACCTTTGTAATCACTTCTGTTACACTCATATATTTTCCCCTTTTCCCTTTTACCGGGGCATTTTTTTTTTCCTGTACGGCAAGCATAGTCTACTTCCTATTCCGGGTTTCCCCAAGCTGAAAACTCTTCAAAATTTTAAAAAAAACAAAGTAGATTTTTTTATAGTTGGGTTTGGGGGAAAATACTTAAATTTTTTGAAAATCTGTATGGAATGGAAAAGAAGTTTGGTTTATGCAGTTTGGGGCATATGATATGCTGAGTTCTTTTGGATCCTTCGAGGGGAGAAACTATATCTTGGTCTGAGTGTTTTTTCTAATATGTCGGTTTTTAGTCGATATACTTGAAAATTCTAGGGGTTAAAAAAGGCAAGTCGTCAGTTTTTTCCCCAAAAATAAAACTAGATTAAATTGAATCATAACCAAAAAAATCAAATAAGAGCAATAAATTTTTTTTCCCGGGGTTTCCAAATTTTTACGGGTCTAATGGCCTGAAATAAAAAAAAAAAAGTTTTTGGGAATAAATAAATCGTTTTCGAAGCTCAATTTCCAAAAAAATTCTAAAAAGAACAAGAGCATGGAAATATAGGGGGAAATCAGAAAAAAACCCCAAAGGATTCTAGTGAAGCGATTTTACCCCAGGGAAAAAATACCCTTCGGTTCAGATTGATGATAGTGCCTTTTTTATTGGTTCGGCACCGTTGGAAAATTAAGGGGATGCTAGAATTAACTGATATTAGATTTTTTTCCTTTTTTAGCTTATGTGTCATTTAAATGATAGAAGTAATCCGACTTGAATCTTTTTAAAAAATTTAAAAAAATTTAAATTTTTTTTTTTTTTTTTTTTTATAGACATTATAATAAAAATCAGTACTTAGTTTGTGATTTTTTTTTTGTAAAATTAATAAAAATTTTGGGGAAAAAAAATAAAAAGGGGGCCTTTCTTTACGGCCATGGAAAAAAAATTATTGTCAATATGAAATAAAAAAAACAAATACATCATTAAAAAAACATTTATTTTTTATATGAACAAATTAAATATTCCTAATTTAAAGGGTAAATACTAAAAATTTAAAAGCTAATACAAACTTGTCATGTTTAAACTAAAGTCATCTTCGATTTGCTCAAGTAAGCTGAGCACTGTTGGTTTCGTTAATTTGAACCTTTTAAAAAATGTAAGATTACCCCCCCCAAAAAAAACATTTTTTTTTAAAAATAACAGAACAATGCCCAAAAAAAAAAAAAAAAAGGTAAATAAATCTCAAAATTGCCATAGGTAATAAAAATTCAATGTTTCTACTTTTTTTTTGGAAAATTTTTAATTTACATCGCATTTATAATATCACAATCCAAAACCCCAAATTTTTAATAACTTCGTTTTTACATAATTTTTATCAAATTAATTATTTGAAACTACAAACAAACGAAAAATAAATGAACAATAAACAAAATATTTGTAAAAAAGTCAACTTAAAAAATTGGGGGGTCATTAAGTAAAAAAACCTACATTTAAAATTTTTAAGGGGGTCTACCTTTTAGCTGGTGCAAGAAACAGGCATTTAAATTTTCTTAAGAACAACTTAAGTGCCCAAAAAAATGTTGGTGCAACCGGCCAAAGGCTTGGTATATCAATGAGCTGGTAAAAGTTACCAGACAGATAAATAACATCGATACCACTAAAATACATTTGGGGGTAGAAAAGCATGAACATGGGGTTTTTATTTTTGGGGGTAAGGCACTGAAAAAACCCCCAAGGGGGAAAAGTTGCGGGGAAAAAATGAACGTCCGTGTTCACACGTTCAGTTGTAAAAAATTTCCAGGAAATTTTGTGGCAATGGACGATGGTCGTTCGTAAGTTTTTTTGCAAAAAACATTCGCCTAAATTTGCCTTTTCGCAGTTCGCCGCTTTCCCCGGTTTCCCCAAAAAGCTTACGAACAGCACAAATTCTGACCTTTTAAAAAGAGCAAAATTTGACATTTTTTATCCCTTTTGGGGGGGCGCGCGTGTTCTATCAAAAAAAATTAGCTCAGGTCAGGGGAAAATAACTTTGCTTTCTTAGGTAAGAAAAGTGGTTGTTCGTAAACAGCTCCAGTGAACAAAATAGCCTTTAAGCCGCATTTACACCCCAAAAAATTTTCCAAAAATTGCGGCAATTTGTTGCTTTTTTTTCAAAAAAAAGCAACTTTTTTTTTCCCCTTTTTTTTCTGGAAAGATAAATCTTCCACTTAATTTAGTTTCCCCCCGGGGTGTCGGTAAAAAACAAAAAAAATTGAAACTAAAAGTGGAAGATTTGTTGCTGCGCGCTTTTGGGGGGGCAACTTTTTTGAAAACTAGTGGGGGAATTACTACCTAAACCTTTCCCCCCAAATTTTTTGGCAACAAGTTTTTTTCCCCCTTTTTTTCTAAATTTAAGAAGAGAACTTTTAGTTTTTTTCAAAAAATCTTCCACTTATTGCTGTAATTTGAGAAAATGAACCTTTTTAAAATTTTTAACTTTTAGTTTTCTACAAACAATCTTTTGTCAACTTTAGTGTAAACGCGCCTTTTTAAAAAAATTAAAAAAAGGGAAAATAAAAGGGAAAATTTTTTGCTGCACCCTTTTTTAAGCAACTTTTTAAAACCAGTGGATAACTTTGGGGGAAATACTGCCCCCAAACTTTCACTCTAATTTTTTGGCATCAAGTTTTTTTTTTTTTTTCTCTAAATGTGTGAAGAGCCTTTTTTTTTTTTTTACGAAAAATCTTTCAATTTTTCTTTAATTTGAGAACTGCAACTTTTAATTGACAACTTTTTTGTTTTCTACAAACAATCTTTTGTCAACTTTTAGTTGTCAACCTTTTTTTTAAACGCGCCTTTTTAAAAAAATTAAAAAAAGGGGAAAAAAAAAATGGAAGATTTGTTGCTGCAGGCTTTGCATAAGCAACTTGTAAAAAAACCCCCGGAGAACTGGAGAACTAACCTAAACCTTTCCCCCAATTTTTTGGCATCAAGTTTTCATCAACTTGTGTCTCTAAATGTGAAGAGCAACTTTTTTAATTTTTTTCAAAAATCTTTCACTTGTTGCTTTAATTTGAAAAGTAACTTTTAGTTTTCTTTTTAAAAAAAATTTTTTTTAACTTTGTAAACGCCCTTTTGGGTAAACTTCCCTTTGGGGTTTTTTAAAAAAAGGTCTTGGATTTTTTTTACGGATTTTTTAAAAATTTTTTTAAAAAAACCCAAAAAAACCCAAAAAAAGAATCGCAAATATTCGAAAAAAAAAATTTTTAAAGATTTCCTGGTAAGATCTTCCAAAAAAAAATTCTCCGTCTTCTAACCTTCAATTTCTTATGGAAATTGCCATTACAATGATTTTTTCGAATATGTGCGACACATCATTGGTTTTGGGACCAGAAAAAAATCCGTAATAAAAAAAAGGGCCGTATTTGAAAAAAAAAAAAGTTGATGATGGCAGCCCCCTAGACGAAACGTCGCTGCCCAAATCCCAATAACGCTGCCTTTTTAAAAAAAGAAAAGTAGCAAAAGCATGTGAAAATTATTTTGTTATATATATTCAAAAGATGAATGATAAAAAAAAAAAAAAAACAAAAAACGCGAATATTCGGTTAAAAAGGGGTTTTTTTTTATTAGCATCAAATTGCGCAACTTTGCCTCCCCCTTTAAATGA